>CANHQG010000108.1:0-105589 GCA_947462335.1 Harmothoe impar
TTAACCCTATAAGGGATGCATGGTATATTATTTCATCATGCCCATTTGTGGTCATACCCTGGTGTGTCTTGCGCACTTCAATTTGAAGGGGCTCTTACCCAGGCACTTATACAAGACAGGCGCTTATTCAAGGTCACGATTTTAGTGCTTAAGAAATATTTGGAAGCCCCTAAACCCCGGCGCTTATTCAAGACCGGCGCTTATTCAAGACCAGGCGCTTTATCGCGATGATACGGTACATGATGCATTATGGTTAAAGCACTATCATATGGTTAAAGCTGCAAAAATGTTAGTTTCTATATTGTGGTTCTAACTGTCTTCGTCATCCGTTTCTCCTCCACTTTGACCTAGAACATAATAGAAAACAAAACAATATAAATTAAAGGTGTTAGTTTGTGTTGACCAGGCACACATTGGTCACTTGTGTATGCCAGAGCGACAGACAGACAGACAGACAACCAGCCAGACAGACAGCCAGACAGACTGGCAGTAGCAGTGGCTCAAACACAGCAATACTATTGTGTATATATATGTATATATATATATATATATATATATATATATATATATATATATATATACACATATATATATATACATACATATATATACATATATATATATACATATATATATACATATATATATACATATATATATTTATATATTTATATATATATATATTTGTATTTATATATATATATATATATATATATATATATATATATTATGAACCTCAAATAAAGTTATTCTTTTCATAGAGAAGGAGATATCATTTAAATTGACCCATTAAACTTCACTTTTGCTCAGGATAATCTCTGCTTTGTATACCCTATACTTTGTGGAGAAATGAATGCCTCTACATGCTGGGCTATAGTTAATGTCCTATATAAACATAGCGTTTTAATATACTTAAATGGGGTCCAATATTCGTCCTCTACACTCTTACTCTGTGGGGTAAACTAGTCAGAGGTAGGCTTCCGCCCAAGGATAACGCAAGGGTAGTGAGATCCAGCTTTATTTGATGTTATGGATGTTATGATATATATATAGAGCACTTTCACAGGTTTATGTTGTAATCACAGCCTTCCCTTCATATATATAGAGATATGTACATTATTTCTATCATTTAGCTCCAGGGCTTGCATTGATAATTATACGCGACGGCCTTAGTCAAGGCAAAGTATACATATAAATATCCAGCAGGAATCCTTTATGGAATCCAGAATGTATAAGTCTCCACGCAATCAACCAATAAATACTTTCAACCTGATTTCAATTAGGTTATTATATGTCCATATCATAATCGTCAACATGTCTCGAAGACGACCTTATACGCTTCTCTATGGTACCGATGGATCTGATAGCGGTTTTACGAGAACACAGGTGTAATCTAATGGTTACTCCCCGGTCACCACTATGGATCCGGGGTATACACATACTATCAGTTTCCAATTCATCAGGTCGGCCAGTCTATACAATTGACTCTCCAGCTCCATGCTTATAAAACCGGTATACTGTATCACTAACTCCATGGTTCTCTCCAGAATACAGGACTCCAGGTTAGCATGTGAATAGAACATTCAATATACAATTCCGGTGGCAATGCCGTTACACCATATCTCCAATTGAAACGTTATACATAAATGCACAGATTTCAATGATCCGTATTTCCCAACGTCTAGATCACAAGACCGTTGTTAGTCAATGTTAAACTGATGTTAAACCTTTAGAACCACACACATACTCCTCAGGAGTTACACAGTGCCATCTGGTCTTCTCGATCGTACTCCCCCAAACGCTCACTGATAACTGACTGCGCTTTCCTTTCCCCCTAGGCTTATACTTGTTTCTTTTACTTTCTTTCAGCTTCCCTTCATGACCACACCCAGCACCTATTGATTGCTCGTCAGCGTCATCTCTCATCTCTATTGATTGGCCATTAGGCGGCCCTACTCAAGACCATCCTGAATAAATTAGGCAGGGGATGGTCGCGGCCATGTTGTGTTCGGGGCCGGCCCTCAGCCTGTGTCGTCGCCTACCCCCTATGCTGCTCTCGAGGCCCTAGTGATCGCCTCCTTCACCAGCTACCCCACCTGCTGCCCTTGAGGCCCTGGTTAACCGCCTCCTTCGCTACCTACCCCACCTGCTGTCCTCGAAAACCCCGGCCACGGACATCCTGGCCATATGGATTTTAACCCCGACGCATAGCCCCATTTGCCTATTACTTGCTCCCATCGCTGAGGCCGCGTTCCCCATTCGCCGTTCGTCTTCCCGATCTTAGCTTATCTCCTGACCTGGATTTTATACCGTTGTTATCTTTCCCACCAGCTGTGTCAGCCCGGATCCTAGTTTATTTGTTGCTTTCCTGCTCGGGCTCTAGACCCTGGCCACAGAGCTGAATATATTTAGTCCATATAACTTTTGACTCTTATTGTGGCCAAGTCTACCATTACAGGACCTTATAACATTATTTATACATGTTCCTTATATTCGTTATTTACTGCGTGGCCCGCGTACTGGGCTTGTCCGATTTACATGTGACTTAATGTATGCGACGACTTTCTTTTCTCTTATTATATTAATCTCACTGTACTTGTATCTTAAAGTGTATTGCTTCCCCCCACTTCTTCAATGTATATCTACTATACCCATACATATTCATACATATATATGTACAGTTTCGCCCGTTCCCTTATGTTATATTATACATTATTTATCAATCAATAAATATATCCTTCAGACCTTTTTTGCTCTTCTTTAGTTTTCCACTATAACCCAGGACAGGGGGGTCCCCCGTAGATTCGTGTTATATACGAATCGTCCTTTCTGGATCTCACCTTTTCTTTTACTTTGCTTCTATTTTGCCTCTATTCTATTTCTGTTTTACTTTTCTTTCTCTCCTTTGGTTTCTGAATGGTCTTCTTTGCTTTTCTTATTTTATTTCTTGTTTCTTTTTTCTCGCTTCTCTTTTCTCTCCTAATCTATGTTTTTGTTGCTTATGTGTTGCATTTTTCTTTTGAATTCTAGTTTCTGGGCTGTTCTGCAGGCTTCCTGTCTTGTTTTCTTTTTGTGCCCCGTTTCTCCACTTTTACTATTTCTACGCTATCCCTACTCTTTCACGCTTTTTACTTTCTTTTGACGTCTATTTATCCCCTTATTGCCCTTTTCTATGCTCTAGCAAGCTTTTACCTTAGCTCCCTCTTAGTATGATCTATTTATATGCTTAACATGTATTTTGTGTACTGTGATTAGGCTCGAGCGGGGTGAGCCCTGCTCTCTGGCCTTTCATAGTTCATGGATGAAACGACTTGGGTAGAGATGCTAATTAGGCTCGAGCTAGGATAGTCCTGCTCTCTGGCCTTTCATAGTTTGTTGGATAAATATGTAGATATAGATGCAAATTAGGCTCGAGCTAGGATAGTCCTGCTCTCTGGCCTTTCATAGTCTGTTGGATAAATATGTAGATATAGATGCAAATTAGGCTCGAGCTAGTATAGTCCTGCTCTCTGGCCTTTCATAGTCTGTTGGCTAAATATGTAGATATAGATGCTAATTAGGCTCGAGCTAGGATAGTCCTGCTCTCTGGCCTTTCATAGTCTGTTGGATAAATATGTAGATATAGATGCTAATTAGGCTCGAGCTAGGATAGTCCTGCTCTCTGGCCTTTCATAGTCTGTTGGATACATATGTAGGTATAGATGCTAATTAGGCTCGAGCTAGGATAATCCTGCTCTCTGGCCTTTCATTGTCTGTTTCCGAGATTCCTGACCCGTGTCGACCCCTGACAGTATAATTTTGTGCATCAACATGGGGCTGTGACACAAGGCAGATTACTAGTGGTGCTTATAGGATAGTAACAAGCCGAAGTATGGCTTCTTCGTAAGTCTTTGTCCGTATGTCGCTGCACCCCAGTAACCATAGTTAGATTCCGTTCGTGGCATATTAATCGCCCTGCTGCCTATGTGAGCGCTGAGAATGTATATATATTGATTCAACATAGGATTAGTAATGTTCTACCGTCAGTTTCGTTAAGAGGGAACCAGGTTTATCCGATGTCCTTTCAGTTCCCTGGTCTCTTTAGTTCTCACGGCAACTCTACTCGTGTACTTCCTGGTATATCTCTATTGGGTCCCTATTGGCTGCCCATGTGGGATTTAGCCTTATTTCTCCTGTTCTTTTCGCTTGTTGTATAGGGGTTCTGGGTAATTCCCTGGTCGCGGCATTTATGTTCAGTTGTTGTATGGCCCTTCTATGTTCGTCTCCTCTGAAACTATGCACCTCCATGCTGCGGTTTCCTAAAGGTGACCATCCTGCCATTGATATCATCGGCATATCCACAGGAACCGCCGACGACACCCCGCCGCTAAACCTCAGCAGTCGCGCCATGACCGCCTCAGTGTGGTCCCCTTCGAGCACTCTGGCTAATGTTTTACTCACCTTGATGGTGGTCGGTAGCGGTAGTGGTATGGCGCTCTCTCCTGATGCCATCTCCGTCGCATACACCACTCTACCCCAATGTAACCTAGCAACATGTCCTTTACAAGCATAACTGACATTGGCGTCTTTGATTAATGGGGCTGTTCCCGGCTTTTGGAATATTTGGTCCAATGGCATAATACTCTCCCCTAGCGGTATTGTCTCTACTAGTCTCTTGGAGGCCATTTGTATGTATAACCCATCCGCCGGCTTCTTGTTCTTTTCCTGCCTCCATTTTCTGATTGCCCATATTGCTACTATGATTGCCAATATTAGCATCACTATCATAGAGGTGAGTTGGGAGTATGACTCGTCTGCCGTTTCCGGGCAATCCATTTGAGTATCGTCCATATCCTGGTTGCCCCACTGCTTCTCGGCTTGAACACCTTGCGACCCTGCCGTAGATAGCATCATCCCCGTCATTACCCGCTTATAGTTACAACAACAGCATACTATTATAACTGCTATCACCGCCAACAGTATACCAGAGGATCCATACCCGGCTAGTTGATGTATTCCGTCGTCTATCTTAGTCTCGAATCCCTCGTCCATACCCAATCTTCCCTCTATTACAGCTTCTTCTAGCTGATTCAAGGCGATATGGGCAGGGGCTCGTGTATATGCTGCCCTATGTTCTAGTTGTGATCTAATCATAGGCGGTAGCGGGTCTTCCGGTAATGCTTGTATCTCGTGCCCATCATACGTTGTCTTTCTATAGCCTATCCTTTTGAACGTTTTTGTTTTCAGCAAATCATTTATAATATATGATATGTTATTCACCATTTGAACCCGATGACATCCCCTAAGGCTGTAGGGCATCCATGCCCCAGCCGTCATAAATGCGCAATCACAGCCTATATTAATCACTGCGAAGTGGTGAATTACTATTACCACGGGCGGACTGGAACCGCATAGTAGTTGTCCTTCTATCTCCGGCCCTGACACTAATGTCTTTCCTCCCTGTAAGGGGATGGCCAGAGCCGGGAAGCGTGGTTTGATTATGTAGTCCACATCGCAGCTCTCCTCCACACCCGTTTTATCGTTCCTAATGAGTGCTGCAATGCATCCTGTCTCTGACACTTTGCGCATATGTGGGATGTCTGGACAGATCGTAATGGTGTTCCCGTGACACCTCGCCCAGTTTACCACCGGCTCAGTGATGTAATATCGTCCGTTCATGGATAGTGCTATTTCCTTTGGTAATCCTGTCATAATGGCGCCATCCGCCTCTTTTCCTTCTAGCCTCACTGGTAACGGTATCGCCCTTACCTGATAGGTGCAATATAAGTGCTGTTCTGATATCACCGGTATACCCAGCGTGATCATCACTCTGCCCCCTTCCCTATACGTATCGACAAAACTGTTCTCATAGTAATAGTTGGGGTTGGTGAATGCCACCCTAAAGCGTGGGTAGTTTTCTTTCAGGTAATCGTTGGTATTCCTTATGGCTTCTTGTACCGCCTCAGTGGCTATTAGTCTCACAGGTAAGTGGTGGTTTTTAGCGGCCTCCAGGTCGCTGGTCAGCTCCACCACCCTAATCATCTCATACAATAGATGTAGTATGTATCCCCACTTTACCCTTATTAATAGGCTTTCATGGGTATCCGCTATCGATTTCTGATATAGTGCTAGTGACAGCATGCCGAGTTTATGAGACAGATATCTAGTTTTTCTGTCTATACTCATTACCATGTCTCTGAGTTGCTTCTGTCTGTCACTCATTTCTCCTATCTTTCCGTGCATGTCCTGGAAGGTTTTGTCTGTTGTGGTCACTAACTTTCTTAGTGTATTACTAATCCTCCTGGTGTCTTGTTCTAACACCTCTATTTTCTTTTCATTTCTGGCCGTGTCCTCGGCCCTGCCAAATCCGAATATCCAGTAGAATCCATCAGCTATAATATTTCTCTTGTCTCTGGTTATGTCTTCTCCTTCTTTTCTTATTCCTTTCATTACCCTTCTTACTAGTGACCTTCTCGTATTTATCAGCTCCTGAGTGGCAGCGTCCATCCATGTTTCTGTTGTCTTTAGATTATCACAACTGTCTTCGTATATCAGTGTCCTATTCTGGCTCGCATTGTTACATAACCCTTCCAAGTTTTCTTTACATTGTTCATATATGCTACTTATATTCATTGGTGGTCTCACTTCTGGTATCTCCACCACGAATACTTGTGTGACGTGGGATTCATCACTGGTAGTTATGATCTTTCCACTTTGCATTATGACACCCAATTCTATCCTTTGTATAAGAGGACATATGTTGCCTCCTTCTGGTGCCAAAATTATACTCCCCAGCACAATATAGACTATCCACAGTGCCTTCCTTCTCCCCTCCATTTTGTATTTTTCTACTTTCTCCCTTTTTATGTGATACTCTTATCTTAATGGGTTCATTTTCAGTCCTGTTCTCTCCCTAGTTGCTCTTATCTGTCCCTGTTGGCCTTTTTATTTCCCAGGCCCCTTTTCAATCTTCCCCTGTATTCCCCCTTCTCATTTTCCCCCGGGATTAGCTACACTGCACATCATGTCGGACTATTATTCCTGCCTATTTCATGGACGATTGGTCTATCTTCCTCTGGATCTGATGCCCATAGGCCGGGTATTTATTGTCTCCACCCGTCAGGCTTATATGTCCGCTCCTGGCTCAGCCCTACCTGGGTTTATCACCATGTTACCCGGGGATGTGACCAATCCGCCTACTTCTGATGTGGTTCGTGCTTTAGCCCAGGTGGCTACCTCCATGCCCCCTGCTGCTGTGCGTGCCTGGAGGATAGACGGTCAGGTCCCGGCTCATCACTGGTATCCTCCTCCCAGCGCTCCCTATGGATCCAACTGGCATCCTTATTCGGAGCCTCCTGCCTTTCTACCCCCTGTTTCTTCTCTCCCTCCCCCCTGTTTATTCCATGCCTTCCGCTCTCCCTTCCACCTTTGCTACTGGCTCTGCATCTCCCTCTCCCTTTCAAGTGCCTATTACTTCTTCTATCTCTTCTCCCCCCGCCATTTCTCCCTCCTTTTCCTCTGTGCCTTCCCTTCCTCGAACTGATACTCCTATGCCTCCTCCTACACCTTTGGCTCTTAATATGACTGAGCCTTCTTCCCTTCCTTCTCCCTCTATACCAACGACTTGTACTCCCGCCTATTCTCTTTCTCCCCTTGCAGTGGCCTCTGTTCCTGTGGCTTCTCCTCTTCTTTCAGTGGTTTCTGTTCCTACTCCCTCTTCTGGGACCGTTTCAGTCGCCGACCCTCCTGTTTCTGTTCCTTCTGATTAAGTTACTGCTGTGACTATCTCTTCTCCTCCCCTGCTCTTACCAACTCTTCCTCTCTCCGCTCCTATCTCTCTTTCTATATCTCCTCCTTCCCTTGATGCCGTTCCTACCTCTGATCCTCTTCTCCTGACTCCTTGTGTCGTTGATGTGGGTAGCGCCCCTTCTCCATTCCCTTTACCTCCTCTGTCTCTCCCTTCTTCTTTGCCTCTTCCTATGCCTGCTTCCACCTCTTCTTCTCTCCCTTTGGATCTATCTTCCTCTGATTCCATCCATGACTTCTTTGTTCGTGTGGACTCTGCCACCCGTTATGATGCCCTTCTTTCCTCTGTTCAACAGGCCACACCCACTGCTCTTTGGTCCTCTATCTCTGAGTACATGTCTCCTTTTTCTTCCTGGTTCTCATCTCCTGTTTCTTCCTCTATTCTTTCCCAAACTACTTCTTCTGTTATCTCTACCTCCCATTCTTCTACTTCTGTCCATTCTACCGTCAACACTGTCACTTCCCACCTCAGTTCTCCTTTTGCCACTAATTCCAACACACCCTCGTTGGTGATGAGCCTCCCTACTACCCATTCCACCTGTGCTTCTATTTCCCATGACCCTGTCTCTGTTACTTCTATTTCTCTTCCTGCCACTGTTCCTGTGACTACTGTGACTTCAGCCTCTTCTGTCTCTTCCGCCCCTTCTTCAGGGCTCCTGATACCGTTGACCTCTGGCCTGGAGGTGGTGGTGCCGGACCCCACCCCTGCCTCCATGTGTCGTGGGCCGTCGTATCTACCTGTGTGCCTGGATATATCTTCAGGCTCTTCCGTGGGATCACCTAGTCCTGCCTCATCCGGTATGGCGCCCCGCCGGAGCCATCGTCTCCGCCTTCGTCGCCGTACTGCCTCTAACAGCTCTGCTTCTACTGCTCCTTATGGGATTTCTCCTGCTTCTCGGACTCCACCTGATTCTCCCGCCGTTTCTGCCCCACACTCGGTACGTTCCTTTGATTATCCTAGGTTCCTTTTATATTCTTTGTACTTGGCTGTGGTGTGTCTCAGCCGTAATATACATTGGCTCACCTGTACTTATGTTATTTACAATGTCGTATCTTTCCCCCGTCCTCGGCCCTATATATTGTTTACCTCGGGGTTTCCTTCTGATAGCACTTTGTCTTACTGGTGTCATTTTCTTTATTTTATATGGCTCGGGGTCAAATGGTGTGTTGGGTTGTAGCCCCATGCATTGTATTATTTGTCCCATGTCGTCTGCCTTTCTTATTTTACAGTCGATTCATTCCCTCTACCCATCCAGGGGTGTGCATTTGTCTCATTTCTAAATAATATGGTACTGTGGTTGCCCTGTGCACATACTCTGATATATGTTTTCCTTTCATTTTAGCCTCCTTCACAAGAGTAGCTACACACACCAGGCATACACAGTTACCGGTAAGTCCTATCATTTGGCTCATTCCTTTTATCTTGTCATTGTACACGGGTATTGTAAGGCATGTTTGTCCCTCTCCCATCATTTGGAATGGTATTATCTTCAATCCGAACGCTCTATAACTGTCTCCTACCTCTCCTTCCTGTCTCTCTGTGCTGATTGGTATATATACTACCGCTGTTTCATCGTCTACTCTGCTGTATGTTATGCTTGTAGAACATGTCACTATATGTCCTTTTGGCGTTGACATTGTTTTATGTTGTACATATTGTTCTGTATTGTCCGTACTACTCCATTCGTCCTCTACTAGATCGTCCTCCCTCAGTTGTAGTTTTCTAAAATCTGCTACTACCTTTGTTTGTTGTCTTATACGTTCTAGTGCTTCAAATAGCACTCCCCCTCTTTTCCTCTGGTCGCCGTTCATTCTGCTCCTTTCCCTATCATGACTTCTTCCCCTTCCTCGTTCCTTTCTACAAACAGCTGTAGTTCTGGCATGTTGAGTGGTGTGTTGATTGCCATTACTATTCTCCCATGCTCGGCCATTGACTTACATCCGGCTGTTATTCCCTCTGTTGTTAGTAGTCTCCATTCTAGTCTCCCTGGTCCATTCAAATTGACCTGTATCATGTCAATTACAGCTCCTTCCTTAGTTAAATATAAAGGTTGCTGTTTTTCTACAATCGTCTGTATGGGTACTGTTTGGCCTTCTATCCGTTGTTGAGTCTCTTTATCACATATAAATGTTCTCATCATTCGCCCTGCCATTTCCACTGTTTCTGTTGTCTGTCTTTGTTTCCTCTCTCCCCCCTGCAGGTTACCCTGCAGGGTTCCGTTATGTTGTTTAGTCTGTACTCCTCTCCCTTCTTTGGTTGTGGCCCTGTAGTGCTGATCTCGTGTTGTTCTGTATTATTATTGCTTGTAGCAGCCCTCCTCCAGGGGCTCCCCGGTGAGTAGCTGTTGCTGTGCAGTCTCCACGCCCTGAGTTCCTCCTAACTGCTCACCACTCCAACCATCAACTGTGGTACATGGTCTGTGGTGTTATGGGCCCGCACTGTGTCTCATGGTAGTGGGTGGCTGGTCTCCACCTCCTGCCTCGTTGGCTCCTTGGCTCCGACTGGCCCGTCCGCTCCTCCTGCTGTTCCTCTTATCCTTCTGTCGTCTGGTCCCCGTTCTCCCTCCCCCCCCCCTTTTTGTTTTTCTTCTTTGTCTTTTATATCTTGGCTCCCCCCCTCCCCTCCCATTCCCCCCCATATTCTCCTTTTTTCTACCCCACTATTTCTATTCCCTGACTTTGGACGTCCAACCCCCTTTTCAAAATTTTATATAGTTTTATGGCCATCCTTTGCTTTTGTCTCTACTGGCCTCTCCACTGCCAATCTCCTTTGTTCTGTTCTCTCCTCGGCTTTGATCGCCATTCTCTTCCCTTCGCTGATCAGTATTCCTTCAGTGATATGTAACTTCTGTATCCTTAGCATTAGCATATCCCATGCGTCCCTTCTTCTGATGCATTGTCTACACTTCATCCTGGCCTCCAGTGCAGCATGTACATAACATACTGGGGTATAGTATCTACTGTCTGTTATCATCCTTACCCCAAATTTCATATGGTGTTTATTGACCTGCCAAATTAATACTGTTGGCAGTGCGTCAATGTTGATTCTACTCTGCGATATTTTCTGCATGCATAGCTGGAAAAGGGAGGCTTTCTCCTTCTTAAACAATGGTGGCAAGTAGTATCCTGGGGTCCACATGACATCGGCCACATCTCCTCTTCTTTGTCCTTTGTACTTTCCTGCTGTTACCAACATTTTGTCATATTCCTTATTCCCTTTTTCTACCTTCCTCCCCTTGGATGAGTCCTTCCATTGGGTTCTAGCTGTTTCCCTACTCATCCTCTTTTGCCTCGTCTGTCTTCTTACAGTGAATTCTCTTGATGTGTCTCTTTAGTCCATGTCTCGATGCATACATTCCCTTGCATATGCTACATCGTATCGTTCTGGGTTGGTGTATTATCTCAAAGTGTTCTCTCCTGCCACCTTCTGTAGGCCACACCAGTGGACACCAGTTACATTTATACCCTTCCCCTATATACTGTTCCCCGTCCTCCAGGTAGTATGGCCTGTCTGTGTCCTCTCCTGTACTTTCTGTTTGTGTATCTACCTCCCTGGTGTCTTCTCCTCCACTTTTTCCTTCTATTATAATATTTAGCCTCCAAGCTTTCCTTGTCTGAGTGGATGCTTCCTTCGTTTGTCTGTTTGTTACTTCACTATCCTTTCTGATCTGTTTCCCTTTTCTGGAGTAATCCAGTGGTTCCTCCTGTTCCGTCTCTCCTTCCTCCTCTACCCCCTGCCTCTTTCTTTTGTATTCTATCTCCCTTTTTCCCTTTCCTACCTTCCTTCCTTCCCTTATTCTCCAATTCTTTTCCTCTTCAGTTATGTAACCCTCCTTTTCAGGGTCCCCTTTCCTGAAGCATGGGGTTGAGGCTTCTCCGTAGTAATACCTTCCTTTCTTTTCAATCCTCTTACTTCTCCTTACTATCTCCTGTCTCTTCTCACTCTCCCTTTGGTTTGCCGACTCCTTTGATGTCTGATACGTCCAGTAGTCCTGTAAAAATTTGTCCAATTCCTGTATTTCCTCCCCTTCCTCGTCGGTGAACCTAGTGTTTCCACCTTCTTCTTCTCCCTCGCTTATAGTTACTATCTCCTTTAGTGTTTTCCCTTCACTTATGGTTGGTCTCTCCTCCTTTCTGCTGTCCTTTTCCATCAATATCAATTGATTGTCCTCTAGTTGGCTGATTAATTGTCTTACACTTATGTCGGCTCCTTTATACCTGTTGTGTCTCCCAGTATACTCTTTCATTGCCTTGTTAAATTCCACTAGTATGTCTCTGTATGGCCTCAGTGGCCCTTTCTGCTCAATCCTAGTGGTGAGGTTGTATCTGTTTCTCCCCTTTGTGTTGAGCTGCTCCCTGTCTGTGCGGGTACGTCTGTATGCTTGGAGATGTGCATGAGTACTGCCGCATCGTTCCCTCCCCCCTCCCCCCCACCCTCCTCACTCGCTGGAGCTGCTCAGCTGCTCCCTTCCTTGTCGTGGTTGTCTTTTTATTTTGCCTTTAGGTATCACCACCTCATCGCTTATTTCCTCCTCACTCCTAGCTTTAGCTGCTAATTGCTCTATTCTGTCTCTTCTTTTTCTCCTCTCTGTAGCTCTGTCCGCTCTGGCTGTCTTCTTCTCCTGTCTCTGTTTCTCTAATTTCTCCTTCTCTTGCAGTAATTGCCTACTTATGTCTACATTCTTGGTTCTCCCTCTTTTCTTTGTTTCCCTTTGTTCTCCTTGTTTTTCGTCGCTCTCTTCTTCCTCACTACTAGCCCTCTGTCTCTTGCTCCATTTCCCTAAAATTTTCTCCTGTTTGTCTCTTTTGTCTGTTAAACTTTGGGCAATTCTAATGGCTGCCCGCCACGTTTTTCTATCCACTCCCGGAATGTTCTGTTCGGGTGTGGCCCGGCCAATATTATCAGGCCCTACCACCCTATCGGGGGGGCGGATTTGCTCCTCTGGGGACCCCCCCTCACTCCTCTGAGTGTCCGAGTCACTGTCCTGAGTGTCTCCTGAATTTCTCTGTTCATCTTGGGTTCTCTTATTTTCTTCGTGAATGACATTCGGTTTCGGCCTCCCTATGTTGAGTTGGGTTGGCTCCTCCTGAGAGCCGTTGCCTTCTATCTCGAGCATGTCATCCCTTCGGGTTGTGTGATCCACGGGCTTTATTCTGTTACCTGGTATTCCTACTATTTCTCCCTCCCCTTCTACTATTGTTTCCAAATACGCCCTTTTCAGCTTGTTTACATTCGTCAGGTGTCCTATCATCTTTCCAGTTTTTATTGACCTCAGCTGTACCCTATTGTCTCCCTTGACCTCCTGTATCCTGTATGGTCCTCTATACTTCCCCGCGAACTTGGATACATTGTTCTCTGCACACATGGGGTCATAGTACCAACAATATTCTCCCTCTTTGAAGGCTACCGGCCTTGCTCCTTTGTCCAGCCTATCCCTCATTTTGGTTTCATATACATTGACGTGTTCCTTTGCCATTTGCCTATATAGCTCTATACAGTGCTTTGTCCTTATGAACCATTCAGCCTCACTGCCCACCTGCGGTTCCTCCCTCTCCTCGGGGTAACCTATCGGCGTCGGGTCCCTTCCAAACATAAGGGTATAGGGCGAGTGTCCCGTTCTCAGGCTGATATTACTCCTGATATTCCACAGTGCTATTCCTAGCAGATCCGGCCAATACTCGTGATCCTCTGTCACATAACATGCTATGACGTCCTCCAATGTTTTGTGCAGTCTTTCTGCCCTGGCATTTCCGGTCGGATTTCTCGAGCTTGTGAACCTCTGTTTACATGTCAGCCGTGCTGTAATTTCCCTGAACATTTTCCCCAGGTATGTGCTTCCTCTGTCACTACACATTACCTCTATTCTGCCGTACCTACATGCCATTTGTTGCAAGAACACTGTAGCTGCTGTTGTGGCTGTACAATCCTTGGTGCAGAACGCCTCCGGCCATCCCGTGAGCAGGTCTATGAAGGTCATTATATATTTGTAGCCTTCTTTAGATTTCCTAATCGGTCCTATGAAATCTGTTTGTACTACCTGCCATGGGTAGTCTGGCATGTCCCAAGACCTGGCCTTTGCCCTAAAATGCGGTGCTCTCTTCCTGAGGGCGCATCTTTCACACCTCCTTACATATTCTACTATGTCCATGTACATGTTTTTCCAGTAGAACGATTCCACTAGCTTGTTGTTTAGTGCTGTTGTTCCTATGTGGCCCCCACACAATATGTCGTCGTGCATCAGGTATAACACCCTAGGTATCATACTTTTAGGTACCATTGTGCGTGCCTTCACTTCCATGCTTCTCTGTGTCTTCCTCTTTCTAGGATCACTGAACTTATATAATATTCCCTGTTTTATACCCATGAAGCCTTCCTTTGCCAACACGGCCGCCGCTTCCCTTTCTGATTCTGGTAGTACCCCTTTCATCAGATAATCCATTATGGGTCTACATTCGGGGTCTTTCTCTTGTTCGATTCTGATCTCCTTTTGTGTAATCTCTTCCCTTCCTACTGGAATATTTTCAGGTTCGTCCTTTTTCACTCTGGCCTGTTTTCTGGGTCTTCCTTCTATGATATCCTTCAGTGGCCGGTCATACCTGTTGGTTTCTCTTTGTGGCTTTGGTTGTTGTCGTGGTGTTGCTTCTTCTTCGCTGCTGGAGGTTGTATTCGTTCCGCTTGAACCTCCAGTCCCCACTTCTATTGCCAACAACTCACATCCTACCTCTGGTTCAAATTCCTCTCCTTCCTCCTCCACTCCTATTTCCTGATCGCTTAATGGCACCCTAGATATAAAATCTGGTAGGTAGTGTGTCTTTCCCGGTTCGTACTTTATCTCATAGTTGAAGTCTGTCAGTGCCAAGCTCCATCTTATCAACCTCTTTGAAGGCGCCTTTGCCGCTTGTTGTAGTAGTGGTATAAGGGGTTGGTGGTCTGTTATTATAGTGATTCTAGACCCTCCTAGCATGTTTTCAAAGTGTTTTAATGTCTTTATCACAGCCAATCCTTCTTTCTCTGTTATGGTATAGTTTGTTTCACTTTTGGTGAATGTGTATCCATAGTAGATGACTGGTCTCATTACACCGTCCTTCAGGTGGCATACCGCACTGCCGCAGGCCATATTTGATGCGTCCGTCAGTATATAGAAATGCCCCCCTATCTCTGGATGTACCAACAATGGTGGGCTGGTCAGTTTGTCTTGTATTGTTTTAAATGCTCTTTCACATTCTTCCGACCATACAAACGGTACGCCTTTCCTCAACAGTTTGTTCAGCGGTACTGCCAATGTGGCGTAATTTCCTACAAATTTGTTGTAATAATTACACAGCCCCTGAAACGATTGTAGAGTTTCCTTGTTGTTTGGTCTGCCGAATTCCTGTACTTTCTTTATTATCCTAGGCTGTGTTCCCAGTCCTTCTGCGTTCACTGTGTGCCCGAGAAAATTTATTTCTTTCTTTCCCCATTCACATTTGGATGGTTTTACCGTGAGTCCTGCTCCCTGCAGTGCCTTCAGCACCTTCTCCACATTTTCTATGTGTGATTGTACGTTGGGGTCGAATATTATGATGTCGTCTAAGTAGGCCAAGCATGTTCGTGGCATTAGTCCTGCCAGTGCTAGTGACATTATTTTTGTGAATTGCCATGAGCTTTGTCTCATGCCAAATGGTACTCTCTTCCACTGGTACACCCCCAGCGGTGATGCAAACGCTGAATACTTCCTGCTATCTGGATGTAAGTCACATTGATGGTATCCGCTTAGTAAATCGATACATGTGAAAATAACTGGTTTTCTATAAGCCATGTATAGGAACAAGCTTCTAGCTGTTGGTGTTGGGTAGGTGTCGTCCTCTGTCATCATGTTCAGCACCCTATAGTCTGTGCACAGCCTGGGCTTACCGTCCTTTTTCTGTACTACTACCAGAGGGCTGCGCCACGCGCTGTTACTGGGTTCTATTATACCCAGTTTCAACAGCTGTCTGATCTGCGTGTCTATTATATCCATCTTCTGTGGGGAATATCTGAATTGTCTGGCTTGACATGGTCCCTTTGACTCGTCCACCCTTATCTTCATTGGTTGCCATGTGCAGTGTCCTATCTCCTCCATACTGAATGCCAATGTGTCTTTGTTTCTGACTAGCATCTTTTTAAACTGTATCTGTTCTTCCTGATTCATACATGTATCGGGCATTTCTAGGTTCATTATCTTTTCTTCCTTTTCTGTGTTTCTGCCCTCTTTTTGCTGTCTCTCTCCCCATCTCGCGCCTACCTGTTCTGTTTGTTGTGTTCTCTCCTCCCCGTTGTCTTTATATATAGCCATACACTCCTTTATTGACTTATCTATTTCCAGGTGTCCCAATGTATTCTCTAACCTGAGATGGTCTGCTCTCCCCTCTTTTGCATATGCTAGCACGTCCCACCTACCAATAAATATTGGATCCGGTGTGGCATTGCACACTTTCGTAAACCATCCTCTATCCGTGTAGTTTAAAGCATGTTCCACTCCTGCTACGGTGAGGTTTGATGGTTCCAATCTGACCACTTCTCCATATCGCCCACTGTCTCTCCTCCAAGGCGCTACCTGTATTATTTTCTCTTCCCATGGTTTTATCACCATGCTGCCTACGCTTGAAACAGGGTCCCCCGTGAACAATGTCACTTTTCCTTCTGTCATCTTAATTTCTGCCTGTGTGTCATTCAGTAGGTTTCTTCCTATTATAATGGGGTACATCAGTTTGTCTACCACGTAAAATTGATAGCATACCCCTGAGCCCTGCAGGTTACATTTCAGTCTCACTATCTCCTTTAGTTTTCTGTCTGTCTCGTCCCCTAACTTTACTGATATCTCTTTGACTTCCTTTCTTTCCCAGATCTGGTCTTCATTTATCTCCTCCAATGTCTCTTTTGATATAAAGCAGTCTGATGCTCCTGTATCTACTAAACCATAGTATGTTCTCCATCCTATGTTCATCTCTATAAACATGGGTGACTGTCCCTTCTCTTCCATGGGTCTCGCTGATCCGTCCCTGCTTAACAGGTTTAATTCCGGGGTTGGAACGGACCAGCCACTCCGTTTCCCTGATTTGGTCCTTCCCTCCTGCTCTGGGGCATTCTCATTCTCATACTCTCCCTATATTGGCTCAAGTAGTAACATTGGTCCGTGGTGTGTGTGTTCGTGTCGTGGATGAGACAGTACTTTCCCCTGAATCCTCCTGCCGCGCCAGGTGGTTGTTCCCCTATCATCCTTACGTACTCTCTTGCTCTCATTGAACCCTTTTCTCTGCTGTCCATCTCCTCTGTTTGTCCTTGTATCCTGTTGTTCATGTATTGATTGGCATTCCCTCTGTACCCATTTCCTCCTCCTGCGGTCCCCCCGTTGTTCCTTCCATCCCTGTTATTCCATCCATTTCCTGCCGTATTGTTGTTCGCTGTCTGTGTCCTTTGTGGTTCCTGTCTGTTGCCGTTGCTATAATCACCCCTTCTGTCTCCCCCTTTATTTTCCTGCCATGTTGTCGGTACTTCATTCTTTTCTGACCATTGGTTCCTGTATTCCATGGCGCACATCTCCATCATTCTGTTCATCTCTCTCTCATTTCTTTCATATCCCCTCAGACTGTTATCTGTTGTTTCATATACCTCGGCCATCCCTAATTTTACCTTTCTCCCCTGTCTCCTTCTTTCTATGGATTCCAGTAGTTCTGCCTTCTGCACCGCTGCATTGAATGTTAATTGGGTTGTCTTTTCTAGTTCTTCCGCGATACTGTCCTTTACCCCTGATACAAATACTGATATCATAGATGAATCGTCCTTGCCCGGTCCGTCATATTCCTTCACCTGCAGGGCAAAATCCCTTACTGACTGGCCCTTTTCTTGTTTTAAATGAGTCAGGTCCTGATGTTTTTGCCATGGGGATCTATTGTCATCGAATGTGTCTTTCAGTATCTTCCTGACTTTATCCAATGAATCTTTTTCTCGTTCCTGTATGGCTTTCATCCAAGTGGCTGCTGCTCCTTTTATGCATAGTTTGACGTATTTCAATTCTATGTCTGGTGTCCATCCACACACCCCCGAAATCATTTTTATCTCATCCAGAAATTCTTCATAGTCTTCACCCTGCTTCCCCGTAAAGGTAGGCAGCTTTAGGCTTGGGTTAGGCATGATGTCGTCTATTCCTCCCACTTCTACAGCCTCCTCCTCTTCTTCTTCCTCCTCCTCTTCTGGGTAGTATACTGTCTTCCTGTTCTTTCTCTCCTCGTCTTCCTTTGCTATCCTCTCTCTTTCTAATCTCCTTTTCTCTGCCTCCTCTCTTTCTCTTATCTTATTATTGTTTGCTCTTTCCTCCCCTTCTTTCAATAATCTTCTTTTTAATATTTCCTGTCTCTCTTCTCTTTCCCTGTCTTCTTTGTCCCTATCCGCTCTTGCTTTCTCTATTCTCTTCCTTGTCTCTTCCAGCTTCCTATCTCTCTCTTCTGCTGCTCTTTCTTCTCTTTCCCTGTCTTCTTTGTCCTTATCCGCTCTTGCTTTCTCTATTCTCTTCCTTGTCTCTTCCAGCTTCCTATCTCTCTCTTCTGCTGCTCTTTCTTTGTCCTCCTCCTCGGTTGTCGTTGTTTTCTTACAATACCCTATCCCTATTCCTGGTAGTATATCTTCATAAAGCCCCTGTTTATTTAGTCTCAATTGGCTATCGCTGCTTCTACTTCTTCTACTTCCCTTTCTGTGGTCTCCTTCCTCTTCCTCTCCACTACTCACGAGTCCTCCCTCACTACTACTTCTGCTTCTAATCGGTTCCTTTCTTTTCAGGCCTTGGCTCCTGTTCTCTTCATTTATCCCTTTTTTCTTTTCTCCTCTTTCTACTACCTTCTGTCCTTCCTCAGTTGTTGTTTCTTCTTCCTCTGTTCCTTTCTCTCTTGTTGCAGCTCTCTCCCACTTCCTTTTTGCTTCTTCCCTGTATTCTTCCTGTTGTCTCCGGTTGCTTCCTGTTATCCTCTGCTCCTCGTTTATATGGTTTTTTAATTGTACTATGTCTCTTTTCCTTTCTACCCTATTCCTTTCGTCTCCTTTTTCCTGGATCCCCTTCGCTTGTTCTTCCTGGCTCAGACCTATATTCTGTCCTTCTCTGTGTGTTGGTGTTCCTTTCTTTGCTGATTTCTCTATGCTCCCTTTTTCCTGTAGCTGTATTATAGCTATTTTTGGGCTTTGTAGTCTTTGTTGTATCCCTACCTGTGTTATTATTGCTTCTCCATCCCGTGCATGCTGTAATACATATTCCTCTGTTCTTTTCTGTGTCAATGATTCTTCTGTCTCACTGTCTTCCTGCTCCTGTATTATATTGTATTCCTTAAAGAAAGGGCTCGTTATCTCTCTTTGTATTGGTGTTAGACTGATTTGTTCCCCTCCTATTATTGTTGTACCATCTTCCCCTTCATCTGTGCTATATGTCTTACTAGTTGCTGGAGTTCTGTCTTTCTCGTTTTCTGTCCCTTCCCTCTTTCTCCCTAGTCGTCTTCTTTCTATGAATAACTTCCTAACTACTGTCTCTAAATGTCCCCCCTCTCCGAGGTTATGACTTAGAGGTGTGCCACTATCGGTGGCTGTGATCAGTTCTCCCTTTGTCTCCCCATCTACTTCTTCTCCTTCTCCCTCGCTGTATATACGCTCTGTAACTTTTACTATCGGAGTCTGTTCGTCTTGATCTTTTTCTGTTTCTTCTTCTCTCTCCAACTCTTCCCCTTCCCCTTCTGTGCTCTCCTCTTCTCCTTCCACCCGTTCCTCTTCTGTTCTACTTTCTCCTCCTTCTTCTTCTTCCTCTTCTGGTTCTTCCTGTTCTAGTTCTCCAACTTCCGATGCTTCTTCTTCCTTTTCCTTTTCCTCTTCCTTTTCTGATTCTTTGTTCTCCCCTTTTCCCTCGCCCTCCCCTTTTTCTACTGTTCTGTTCTGTGGTTCTCTGTTCTCTTGGTTTTCTGTTTCTCCCCCCACCTCTAAGTCATTGTCAGCTGCTCCAACCGTGGCCCCGTGGGCCCCTCGCCGCTGCCCGTTTTCCACCTGTTCTTGTTCACTGTTTCTTACTGTAGGTGGTCCAGGTGATGTCCTGTCAGTTTCCTTATGTATTGGCCGGCACAGTACCGCCGACAGTCCTGGGTAGGGTGTTGCTCCCGTTGGTATAGGCCTTACCTCGGGTAGCTCTTCCCTTTCACCTGGCCGGGATGTGTGTGGTTTTTCCTTTTTCTTTCCTGTCTTAATTGCCACCTCTCTTCTGTTCCTATATCCTAGGCTTATCTCCTCTACCGCCCCTGACGATCTTAGCCCCCTCCTGGGTTGATCAGTCCCCTGTCGGAGGCTCCTTTCATCAATCTCTTCTTCTGTCGATTCCTCCCCTTCTCCTTCTGTGTCTATAAATTGTATATCCTCCTCTCTGTTTGTGTTCCTATGTACTTGGTTCGTTAGCCCTATGTGTACTTTACTGCTGTGTCCTGTGTGCTCTATACCCTGCTCACCCCCTCCGGGCGCCCCCCATGGCAGCGAGCCGCTGGGCGGTACGGGGAATGGCGTCAGAGACATGAAAGTCCATCTCAGCCAAACCAGAGTAAACCACCATCTGGGCTATAGTTAATGTCCTATATAAACATAGCGTTTTAATATACTTAAATGGGGTCCAATATTCGTCCTCTACACTCTTACTCTGTGGGGTAAACTAGTCAGAGGTAGGCTTCCGCCCAAGGATAACGCAAGGGTAGTGAGATCCAGCTTTATTTGATGTTATGGATGTTATGATATATATATAGAGCACTTTCACAGGTTTATGTTGTAATCACAGCCTTCCCTTCATATATATAGAGATATGTACATTATTTCTATCATTTAGCTCCAGGGCTTGCATTGATAATTATACGTGACGGCCTTAGTCAAGGCAAAGTATACATATAAATATCCAGCAGGAATCCTTTATGGAATCCAGAATGTATAAGTCTCCACGCAATCAACCAATAAATACTTTCAACCTGATTTCAATTAGGTTATTATATGTCCATATCATAATCGTCAACATGTCTCGAAGACGACCTTATACGCTTCTCTATGGTACCGATGGATCTGATAGCGGTTTTACGAGAACACAGGTGTAATCTAATGGTTACTCCCCGGTCACCACTATGGATCCGGGGTATACACATACTATCAGTTTCCAATTCATCAGGTCGGCCAGTCTATACAATTGACTCTCCAGCTCCATGCTTATAAAACCGGTATACTGTATCACTAACTCCATGGTTCTCTCCAGAATACAGGACTCCAGGTTAGCATGTGAATAGAACATTCAATATACAATTCCGGTGGCAATGCCGTTACACCATATCTCCAATTGAAACGTTATACATAAATGCACAGATTTCAATGATCCGTATTTCCCAACGTCTAGATCACAAGACCGTTGTTAGTCAATGTTAAACTGATGTTAAACCTTTAGAACCACACACATACTCCTCAGGAGTTACACAGTGCCATCTGGTCTTCTCGATCGTACTCCCCCAAACGCTCACTGATAACTGACTGCGCTTTCCTTTCCCCCTAGGCTTATACTTGTTTCTTTTACTTTCTTTCAGCTTCCCTTCATGACCACACCCAGCACCTATTGATTGCTCGTCAGCGTCATCTCTCATCTCTATTGATTGGCCATTAGGCGGCCCTACTCAAGACCATCCTGAATAAATTAGGCAGGGGATGGTCGCGGCCATGTTGTGTTCGGGGCCGGCCCTCAGCCTGTGTCGTCGCCTACCCCCTATGCTGCTCTCGAGGCCCTAGTGATCGCCTCCTTCACCAGCTACCCCACCTGCTACCCTTGAGGCCCTGGTTAACCGCCTCCTTCGCTACCTACCCCACCTGCTGTTCTCGAAGACCCCGGCCACGGACATCCTGGCCATATGGATTTTAACCCCGACGCATAGCCCCATTTGCCTGTACTACTTGCTCCCATCGCTGAGGCCGCGTTCCCCATTCGCCGTTCGTCTTCCCGATCTTAGCTTATCTCCTGACCTGGATTTTATACCGTTGTTATCTTTCCCACCAGCTGTGTCAGCCCGGATCCTAGTTTATTTGTTGCTTTCCTGCTCGGGCTCTAGACCCTGGCCACAGAGCTGAATATATTTAGTCCATATAACTTTTGACTCTTATTGTGGCCAAGTCTACCATTACAGGACCTTATAACATTATTTATACATGTTCCTTATATTCGTTATTTACTGCGTGGCCCGCGTACTGGGCTTGTCCGATTTACATGTGACTTAATGTGTGCGACGACTTTCTTTTCTCTTATTATATTAATCTCACTGTACTTGTATCTTAAAGTGTATTGCTTCCCCCCACTTCTTCAATGTATATCTACTATACCCATACATATTCATACATATATATGTACAGTTTCGCCCGTTCCCTTATGTTATATTATACATTATTTATCAATCAATAAATATATCCTTCAGACCTTTTTTGCTCTTCTTTAGTTTTCCACTATAACCCAATGCCATCTTTATCTTTTTGATGTTGTGCAGAAGTTTATTGTTGTTTCATATTTCTAATATAAAGAGATTTCAAATATGTATAGGATATCTTTTATTCCATATGTATAAAGGAAAGGTTTCTTTTTTGTCTGCGCTTTTTAGATTTGAGGTAAAAGAAATTATCATATTTTCCGATAAGGGGTGATCCATTAAGTATGTCACACCCGAGGGGGTGGGGGGGGGGTCTTTTTTTGTGTGACAAAGTGTGACAAGGGGGTGGGGGGGTGTTTAGAATTGTGTGACGTCACACTTTCAGATTTTTTTAAAAACTATGTATTGAATAAATGCTGTATAATTAGTCATATTTGCAGGCTAAAAACATGCTTTTTGCTGTAAGAGACTGTACATTCAGTATAATAAACAGATAAATTGAATTGAAATTGACAACCCCTAGCCCTTCCACTAAACACAGGTCAGCCTTCATCATGATCATCCTTCATCTACTTAACCAACTTCAGTGCCATGCAATCACTGTAGAATGTAACACGAGATGCTGTAACTCTCTAAGAAGAAGGACACACGAAGGAAAAAGATTGTACTTTTGAAGTTCATTTGATTACACAATGATGAACATTCACTGAATCAAGACAGTGACATTTGTAAAGCTAGTTTTTTATCCATATGCATTACCACTAAGCGGCATCGTAATTTCATGTGTGCTGCCTGGAATATGAACCAAGAAGAACTGCCCTGGATAGAGGAGGAATATGTGGATGCCACAAATCTTCCAATACCAGAGGATAGCAGTGCCGGGGGGTTGTTTATTTTCTATACACAAGTGTGTGGCTGGCAAGGTTATATTCTGAGCAAAATCCCCCTTATGAAGGGTCAGCTTTTCATCAAAATCCTCTTCTTCAAGGGTTACTTTTCACCAAAACCACCCTCACCAAGTGTCACTTTTTTTTAAACTTTTTTTAAAAATGTTTTATCATGTTTAATAAATACAGTTACATCAAAATAAATAATGTAAAATGTATCCAAACCCAGCACGGGCGCATTGCCCTACTTCCGCTGGGACCTCTGGCTACTCATATTAATCAATCAAGGTACTTACTGTCCAGGTATGACATGGCTATTACATGACAATCACTTCTTTATGCTAATTCGAAGATCGTACTTGTAGCTTCAATCAATCGAGCGTATAGTTCTGATGAGATGAGATGTGATGAGTTGTTGAATAAATGATACATCAAAGATGAGATTTAGTTTACATTCATAAAACATTTAGGGTAGTTTTTCTTAATAGAAATTTTAAAGGTGGTAAGGTCCTTCATAGTAGTATACTCAGGCTTAAGCTGATTCCAGCGCTGTATCCCTCTATACAAGGCGCTCCTTAGCACTATCGGTTTTAGGGATCTGGGGAGGAGAAGAGGCTTTCCTTGACCTCTACGGTTTGGTAGGTTCCTATTATCTATATATTTTTCATTACTAGAAATGGTATAAGCATAAAAAAGTAAGTGGATGTCTCTTCTAATGTTTAACATCATACATTTTGATTTTTCATGTAATTGAGCGGTGTTAAAAAGGGGATTTTTTTCCAATTTGACTTTATAAACAGTTCTAAGGGCTTTATTTTGTAGGTATTGCAACTCAAGCGTCTCCCCCCTGAGGTCCCTATCCCGCTGTATCCCTCTATACAAGGCGCTCCTTAGCACTATCGGTTTTAGGGATCTGGGGAGAAGAGGCTTTCCTTGACCTCTACGGGTTGGTAGGTTCCTATTATCTATATATTTTTTATTACTAGAAATGGTATAAGCATAAAAAAGTAAGTGGATGTCTCTTCTAATGTTTAACATCATACATTTTGATTTTTCATGTAATTGAGCGGTGTTAAAAAGGGGATTTTTTTCCAATTTGACTTTATAAACAGTTCTAAGGGCTTTATTTTGTAGGTATTGCAACTCAAGCGTCTCCCCCCTGAGGTCCCTATCCCAGATAAAATCGACATAATCAAGACTAGGTAAGACCATAGTCTTGTACATAATTAAAGCATCGCTAGTATCTATGTGATCTCTCACTTTTGCTGCTTGGTGAATCTTATGCCTGATTCCTGCTATTGCACTTTTTCTGTGCTCAATAAATTTGAGGTTGGGGTTTATTGTCAGGCCCAGGTATTCAAAGGTATCTACTCTCTCAAGTGTCATATTATTTAAACTTAGGGCAGGACAGTCATTAGCATCACCATTATAAAGCATCCACTTTGTTTTCTTCTCATTAACCGTGAGACTGTTCACCTTACACCAGCTAGCAAGACTATTAAGGATAGGCTGCATTGAAGTGTAATCGTGAACAGATATTACAGCGTCGTCTGCATATAGTGTAATATCAAAATCTCCCAACATAGGTAATGAGTTTATATAGATGGAAAAAAGTACAGGACCACAAACGGAACCCTGTGGAACGCCATAAAGGGTTGGTTTAGTGGTGGAAACATTATTATTAGCCAATGTACATTGTGTTCTTTGGGTAAGGTAACTCGAGAACCATTCCTGGGTATTTTTACTAAGTCCAAATTTTGATAATTATTTTTAGTAGGATGGAGTGTGAGACTGTATCGAAAGCTTTCTTATAATCTAAATATAAAGATATAGTTGGTTTGTCCAAAATAATATTTTCTACTATGTTAGTTAGATGTTCGTTGATTGCAGTGACCGTGGAATGTTTCTCCCTATACCCGTGTTGACGCGGAGTCAAAATATCATTAGTTCTCATATATGTCTGTAACCGCTTACATACAACCTTTTCAAGGAGTTTGCCAGGTAATGGCAAGAGGCTGATGGGCCTTAGATCTCATGTGTTTAATAGATGAGGGTTTGTTACATTTAATTGTATTAATCATTTTGACAGTGTCTATATATGACAAGGGGGCAAGCAGGTCCTTTTCATGCTCAGGTACATTAGGAGGCGACTCATATACAGTGTCTACCGGTATAGGGGGTAGCGCGTCAGCTAGTTTTTCACCAATGGTTGAGAAGTAACTATTGATATAATCAGCACACTCTGCAGGTGGAACAGGCTCACGAGTCATATTATTCCTTAGCTTAATGTAGGTAGCAGCTGTTTTTACCGGTAGTAATTTTCGAATAGCTAGCCAAAATTTCTTGGGATCGTCTCTTTTTTGTATTAACAATTCATTCATTTTAGTTTTCCTACTATTGAAAATCATAGCTTCTACTTTATTTCTATAGAAATCAGCTATGTGCCTGTCATCCTCTGAGCCTGTTCTCCTAGCTAACCTGTATAGGTAGTCTCTCTCATTCATCTGCCTAGCTATTTCTGGTGTTAGCCATTCTGGGGTGAATTCAGGTATAACAATTGTTCGTACCGGGCAATCAATATCAAGACATGTTTTCATATAAGCAACTATTGCCAGCCACATCTGGTCTGGGTCATCTATGGACACAATATCATCCCAATTCATACTGTTTAAATTAAATTTATAAGACTGAAAATCATAGTGTTTATATGATCTGGCTTTAACTGTCTTCTTCTTGATTTTAGTCCGTTCACATTTAATTCTAAGGAAGGTTGGTACATGGTCAGAGATATGAAAATCGACTAGGCCCGACTCAGCTACATTGTGTACATTTGTATACATATGGTCTAATAGGGTACCTGACTTAGGCCTAGTGATCCCCTATATATACTGGGTGACCTCGTTATCCGTACAAAAGTTTTCAATTTTTGCTTCATCAACATCCTTTGGTGTTAGTAAATCAACGTTAAAATCCCCCATGAAAATAATTTTCCTATTTTTCGTCACAGTACTTCTCGCGCTGTTAGTTTTTTAAAGATGGCCTTTTTATCTACATCAGCATCAGGCGGCCTATAACACACAAATATTTTATATTTAATCTTGCCAATTTCAATATCTACACATAGAATCTCAAATTCTCTATCAATTATAGACGATTCATTATCAATAGAAGCCATGATATCATCCTTAAAATATAACATTACACCGCCAGATTTCTTATTTCTTAATGGGAACCTATCCAAACGTATAAATTGATATCCAGGAACATGCATCATAGTGTCTGTAATTGTGGGTGTTAACCATGACTCAACCACACCGGCTATGTCAAAGGCTGAGATTATTTTGGCTGCATTGGTACGCTTGGGGTACACAGACCGCGCATTAAAACAGACAAAAAGTAGACCTTTTCTACCTTGTAGTTCCCTTAAATAAACCATTCTATTATAAACGAGTGGATATTGTAAATACAAATGAAATGATGGTGAGTGATATCTAGTATGAGGTGA
Source organism: Harmothoe impar (assembly GCA_947462335.1). Lineage (NCBI taxonomy): Eukaryota > Metazoa > Annelida > Polychaeta > Phyllodocida > Polynoidae > Harmothoe > Harmothoe impar. The sequence continues at coordinate 26,596 of CANHQG010000108.1, forward strand.
CTGAATAGCTCATGGTACATTCTCGTAGGTATGGCTGTTATAGGGCTGCGCACTCCGATAAATTTGGATACATCCCAGATTATATCATACACAATGCAAATGAATCCTCTACTTTGGAAATTACATGGCATGATATATATATAAGATGATCCCATCATAGGTTATCATCGTATTACACCGAGACAGTTAATGAGTACCGGTAATACTATATACAGTCTATGCTTATATCAAAGTACCTACAACTCAAAACAGCTGTCTTCTACACCAGGGTGGTGTGTGTACAATTTTTTTTCAACCCCGTGCCCTCTACTGTGGGTCAATATAATCACAATAAACATACTCATTATATAAGTCAGACGGTTCGGTGGGTCACTACCCCCTCACCTCTTAATTGCCCTAGAGGGACAAGTGGTCGTTGCATAAGCCTATTAGACGCTATGTGACCCCGGTTATAATCTATACCGACAACGACTATAGCAGTGTGTGTTGTTATTATCAACACAGTATGTATACCGTAAATGCTCATTACCATTTAACTCACAGGAAGATAGTTCTGATTTTTTTTTTATAAAGAAATTATCGTTTCGTCCAGAGAAGAAAAGAAAAAGAGAATAAAATATTTAGATTGTTCATAAGAACCAGTACCACAGGCACCTATTTCTTGGTCTTTCTTGTGAATACTTCTCTTAGGCGCATGGTCTCAGCTCTCATTGTCTTTAAGGCTGACGGTCTGCCTTCCCCTTTACCATCAGAGTTTCTGTGTCGGCGTTGGTCCTTTGGGGTAAGAACATGGGGCGACAGTACAAATTCAAGTTTTTTCGGCTCCAGTGTTGTACCTATGGGTGGAGACGCTGTAGAGATAGCATTGGACGGGGATTAAGAGATTTCAACAAAAGGTCACTGTGGAGTTTCTCATCAGAATACTTGGTTAAAATCCCTTTCACCAAGGTCAATCTGCAGAGAATCTGCTTAAACCTAAACACTTTTCACAAAATCTCCCTCACTTGGGGTCACTTTTCACAAAATCCCCCTCACTAACAGAAAGGCTTGCCTGAGGGCCAACCGCACACCCATGTTGAAATAAAATTGAGTGCCCCGTTCCCCTATAGTAGCACTAGCGCACTTTTTATTCCTGTGATCACTGACATGAATCCATGGATCGAGGGCCCAACTATCAAAAATATCTAGGGTGCGAACAATGCTCATGTAATTTTGTTACTGCCTCTTTGAACTGTTGTATTATCTGAAAGGGTTCTATTTGATAAATCTATTATTGTCCTGTCCAGAAGGACTTGCTTAATCACAAGATATGTATGCCCTTTTAAACGATACGATACATAACTATTATGTACAGGGGGGGGGGGGGTGTCGGCAGATTTGTGACATACTTTTCTAGGGTGTGTTGGGAAATGTGTGACGAAGTGTGACATGGGGGTGGGGGGGTCTTCAAAATGGCCCAAAAAAGCGTGACATACTAAATGGATCACCCCTAAATGTCTTCATATCTTTATATTACGTGACCAGTATACTGATATGTATGATGTGATTTGTGTACAAATTAAGGTTAGAAGCTACTGTGTACATCATGTACTATATGTAAGGTATAGTTTTCTCAATAATTTGACACTACTGACTCATGAGCCACTGCGCAGTTCTGGTTGTTTCAACCAGAAGGTCCTATCTTTTTTCTTAAATTCAAACAGTAAATACATGCAGGAATTAACTGCTGTAATCCTAGGAAAATCTACGTATGGGAAATAAATACTATCCATTCCCTTTAAAGGGGGACTAGCACCGTCCCTAGCAAAGACGGGTACCTACCTACTGACTGTTTACAAAACACACAGGAACCAGCGGCACCAATTAACCGATCAGGGCACCGCAATTGAGGTCACATGACTTGCTAAGGCAGGTAGTCTATCCCCCCTTTAATGGCCAAGTCATTTATAACTAGCTTGGGGCTTGATGGATTTTCCAACAACGGCAATCTTTTTCCGACCCCCATCCACAAAGTTGCCAAAAGTAATCTCGATCACCCCTTCTTTCAGATTTTGTGAAATGCCCCCCCCCCCCTTAAAAAAAAATATAAAAAATAACCTGGTGGAATGAGTCGTGATCGCAAGCACTTAAATTGACCGCACAGCCTCCCGATAGTCCAACATCATAGTTGTTTATACACCTTTATATATAATTGGTAATAAAGCTTACCTTCTGAAAGATGATAGGGCATGATGGAGATGAACAGAAGAGCCGTGACCATGAGGAACCTGAGTGTCATCTTGCCTTTGTTTGGTGTGTTTATCAGAAGTCTTCTCTATCTACGTTGACATTGACAGAGTACGATTTGGAGGATATATATAGGGCCTAAGGATGGGTGAGTCCAGTGGGGGGGGGGGGGGGGGGTCACTTACCATGTTTTGTATACATATGTGTGCGACTGGCAAGGGTTCTTTTTCTACAAAATTCCCCATTGCAAGGGTCCACTTTTCAAGAAATATTGCCATGACAAGGGTCCAGTTTCATGAAAATCCCCATGACATGGGTCTACTTTTCAAGAAAATATCCAATATTTCACCAAAAAAAATCCGTTTGACTCAAAGTTTGCCACTGAGAAAATGCCATAACAAGAATTGCCTCAGGCTTGGGTCCATGTAAGGGGGATATGGAAGTGTGTGTTGCTAGGCAGATAAACAATAAGAATAGTAGTTGCTAGGCAACCAGCTGCATTAGCAACAACCAATAGAACCATTGAATTTTGAAATCAACTGTGATTCAAACTCCGAGCGGCCGCTGGACGCTACCTATGCTCCCCCGGTGGGTGAATACAGAACTAACCACCGGGTAACACGCCAGCGCGGAAACAGAGTAGTAACCTCGTATATACCCATATAAACTCTGGGGCCTTTATATAGTAAAAAAAAAATCGCCATAACACGAGGGAGGGTTGTGAAAGATCCAGCCGCACACCCATGTAAACGGAAAAAAATCAAGTGCCTCCCCCCCTTCCCAGAGAGAGAGAGAGAGAGAGAGAGAGAGGAGAGAGAGAGAGAGAGAGAGAGAGAGAGAGAGAGAGAGAGAGAGGGGGGGGAGGGGAGGGGAGGGGAGGGGAGGGGAGGGGAGGGGAGGGGAGGGGAGGGGAGGGGAAGGGAGGGGAGGGGAGAGAGAGAGGGGAGCGCGGGTAATGGATGTAGCACTAGAGTAGTCATCACCCAGCCAACACACCCAAATGGGCCCCATATGGGCGTGTCCCTGGGCACCATGGGCTAGCCCATATCTGGGTATTAACTGGTAATTGTCTGGGCTTCCAGATGGGGCCCATCTGGGCTTAGCCCAGTATATCAACATGTTATGTTTGCACTGCAAATCCTTCAATTCATACTCTTTTCTGAAAATATTCAATTAATTCACATTTTAAACTGACATTATATGCATTTTTGTAAAAGTGGGTTTCATCTGGGTTGGAAATGGGCAAACTTGGTAAAGGTATCCCTGGGTTTCCCATGGGCTCAGCATGGGCAGCCAGATAGGGCCCAGGTGGGCTGAGCCCATGTACTGAACTTAGTTTTTAATGGATATCTTGCATTGCAGATATTTTAATTTATCTTCACTTGTACCTTTTTTCTAGAAAATGCAAGTTTAAATTATTTTTCTCATGCTATGTTGTCTACCTGGGTTTCACCTGGGCTAGAGCTGGGCTAAGTGGGCTGAGGTCTGCATGGGTTTTCCATGGGCTTGGTGTGGGCTGCCAGGTGGGCCCCATGTGGGCCAACCCATCAACTTCAATTTCTGGGCTAATTCTACCAACATAACTTTCATGATTAAATTTCAAAGACCTTTCCCCAAAAGAGTGGGGTTCACCTGGGCTAGGCCTGGGCTAAGTGGGCAAGTATTGTACCTGAGCTTACCACTAGATGTCATCATTGAGAGTACATGGGATTTGAAATCCTATAGACATTTTCTCGTCTTCATTACAATGAGCCATAAATTCACAATTCCTTTAAAACCATTGAAATGATACAGTTTTCACATTACGTTCATATTATACGAAATTGTCTACACAAGTTTGCATACGAATAGAGAAATGAGGAGCATTCTGATACTGACACCTTTCCCCAAGATATGATCATAGTACGTAATCCCAGGGCTCCCTCAGGTATCACTATCAGACTCACAGGAACTCTGACTGTGTCAACCAATGTGATCAGAGTTGTACTTAATCTAAGGATGTATTTTGCTTCTCCTCCCTAAATGAAGGGAAGAGATGACACTAAATGCAGATAAATTAATTGACCCACTTGAATACTTGTTGGTAACTACTCTTAACATGTATGGCCATCAACTACATAACAACTAAGCTTATAGGTAAAGAAAATGTTGTGTCTGTGCCCCCAGCCCCCAGCCCCCATCCCCACCCCCAATTATGTGTTCCCCACATAAAGGAGCCCACCTGGGTCCCACTTAGATCTGAACAGGGCCAGCCCACTTCAAACCTGGGCAAGCCCTTCTGGGCCCCACCTGATAGCCCCGGTCAAAACGAAGCGGGCCCCAGATGGGCAGCCCATATGGGCCCCATAAGGCAGCCCATCTGTGACCCATCTAGGGCCCACTAGGGTGTGTTGGCTGGGCAGTACCGCCTGCTGACCATGCGTCACCAGTGACGAGAGACGGGAATGTCATCAGATGGCAACTGCTGACCACGCGTCTCCCGTCAACAGACAGAACTGATGACCACAGTCGAGGCGGGTGCCCTTCCAGGCAGTGGGTCTGAACTTTTTGTCCTGAAGTCAGCATCCTGCGTCGTGTTAGTAGAATTAGCTGCATCCTCGTCACATATAGGGGGTCTCGATTGGGGGTCCCCATGTTGCCTGTCGATTTTAAGAAATGCTCATGTCATTTGTCAGTATCTTTGTAATTCTCCTGTCATTTGTCACAAGGCTCCATGTCGCCTGTCGATTTTAAGAAAAGGCCATGTCCCTTGTCAATATCTTTTAAAGGCGCACTGAGCTCAGGACCTAGCCCTGCCGAGTTTTGTACGCAAATGACGTCGTGGGTTCAGTGCGCCTTTAATTTCTTCTGTCCTGTGTCACTAAGCCCCATGTCGCCTGTCGATTTTAAGAAAAGGCCATGTCGCCCTAGCTGTCGATTTTAGAGGTCCACCCCCATCATATAGATCTGTATGTTGGTCTGCTATATAGTCCTATATTGGTGTCCATTTTTGATGATGTGGGGCGGGGAATTTGCGAGGTGCGGAGGTGCATTTTTTACAGAATATTTCCCCCCCCCCCCTTCGCAGAAAGGCACCAGGAAATTTTCGTCCTACCCCTCCTAGTAAGGGAGTGTTCATTTGTTGATTACAGAGGGGGGGGGGCAGGGAGATTTTGCGCGGAGGCACGAACAATTTTTACAAGGGATCAGATCCAAACCAACCACCCCGCCCCCTGTAACCAACAAATGGACACTCCCTTATGATGGGGGAAAACCTCTAAAATCAACAGGGCGACATGGATGTTTCTTAAAATCGCCAGGTGACATGGAACTTAGTGACAAATGACAGGAGAAATAAAAAGATAGTGACAAGGGACATGAGAATTTCTTAAAATCGACAGAGGACATGGGCATTTATTAAAATCGACAGGAGGAAAGGAAATATAGTGACAAGGGACATTGGGCCATTCAAATATTACGTAACACAATTTTGGCCACTTTTTGACCCCCCCTCCCCCCCTTGTAACACACTGTAACAAAATGCCAGACCCCCCCTCCATAATTACGTAACACAAGCCTGTACCCCCCCCCCTAGGCGCGGATTCAGAAGGGGGCAGACCTGGGGTATGCCCCCCCCCTATTTTCCTGTATATTTTTATGTCAACCTTTAACTTTCTGTTATTTTAATGAAAATATGGCATGCTCATGTTCCAGCAAATGCACTCGCATAACAGTGGGTTGAATCAAACTAGGAGGATGCAACACAACATAGACACTAATGCTAGCGCTAGCCCTTGAGTCAAATGGCCCATACATAGTTTTGGGTTCAGGCTTTTCAATTTCTCAGTATTTATATTGCCATGGGGCTGGGTCGGCGATAGCTATTTACTATTTCTGAGTGCCGGGCTGTGAAACCATGGATCTGCTGAATTTCTAAAGATCTGCAGAATTTCTCTGTTTTTGTGTTCCACAGGACCATTCCTGGGATTCATCTAGATCAATGGACAAAACATTAAGTGTTTATAACTTAATATATTGGGGAATGTATACTCTTTTTCTCACACCAACAATACATGCGAAAATGCGAAAAACTCAGACTTCTACCATTTTTCTTATTCCTGCGGGGCTGCAATTTTCTGAGGTTGTGGGGTTGGTGGCCCATCGCATTGAGCACATTTGGCTTTACAGTAAAAGCAGCCAAACAGACCGCAGGTGCAGCTTATAGATTTTCCTCAAAGTCAAGGTATGGGTTACCTATACGCAGAAATTTCTGGTAACTAGTTCTCATTTTCACATGTCCTTTTGTTAACACTTTTCACTGAAACCAGGTGAACCTGGTTTGTTGCCCCCCCCCCCCCCCCCCCAATCCCAACACCATAATGCCCCCTTAGTGCAAAAAGGTTGTAATCCAGTGATCTATGATTACTGGTTTATTATTATCCTTATTAAGGGAGACCTGTGTACCTTCTCTACCCCATCCAGTGTTCCCAGATCGAACCAGGGTCAGGAGATGAGTCCATTTCACAAAACCAATACCTGTTTTTGCAGGGCAGAGGAGGGGGGGGAGAAAATTTTTAATGTAATATTATAGGGATGAGGTGAGAGAAACATAATGTTGTTGAGACCTGGTTGTTAGATGGTGCTGCATTTTCCCAAATTAGAGATTTCTTTTTTGTATATATTTTTGAGAACTGTTATGTAACACTTGGCTAGACACCCCCCCTCCCCCCTGTAACACTTTGTAACAAACTTCATGACCCCCCCTCCCCCCCTATGCTGTTACGTAATATTTGAATGACCCCCATGGGCATTTCTTAAAATCGACACGCGATATGGAGACCCCCCATCTAGACCACCCTTATGGTGCCGAGTTCATGGGCATATATATATGATCTGAGCACCATCGCTGCTTGATCAGCATATCCCTTCCCCGGGATCCCTTCCCTACTTACTTCACTACTTTTGGCCCAAAAAGATAGTATTAAAGGCCTAACCCTTGCTTAGTTACAGTTACACTTTAGCCCTATTATATATTTAAAACAAGAGTTAACCCCTGCTTACACTATGCATACATATATCCGTACATCAAAATTCAACACGATTGACACAGCGACACGTCACTTTTAAAATCTGACACGGCCGACACAGCAATTTTAAAAATCGACGGACACAGTCAATTTAGGGCATAATGCACTAGGTAAATATTTGTAACATAACAACTCTGAGAGTAAATAGAATTAACCAGGTTCTTTATTTCTTGACCACCAAGTCCAACATATGTCAGTGGTTACCCACTGACTGCACCTCCACTTTCTTCAGATGTTAACACAGGGCCTGCTCTCCTTCCTCTGATCTTCCAGCTCTGAGCAGCTCACCATATTGGCCCTTCCTCCAGCCCAGAGGGAGGGGCCTAGCATGCACAGCCCTCACCTCAGGCCCCAAAATGGTGGTACCTCTGCCCTGATTGGTTCAACCTCAATAGCCACTCACTAATCACCCCCTGTCAACCTCATCAGGCCACTACCACCCTCCCATCCTCCTGTCTGGAACTGATTCCAAGAACCTGGAGGAGGGAAGGGTGGTGCAGAGGCACACCACACAAACACACCAATTAATCATCCATACCTCGAGTAAATACATGCATGCACTGTAAATAATAATGATAATAATAGGGGGGTAAATATGGTTATATTACATATTGACACAACAACATGGCACTTTGGCTATGATTCGACACGGCGACAAGGTCAAATATTTGGCCACCCATGTAGTCACTCTTCCAAGTGACCGTCATGAATAAACGAGTCAAAAACTCGTCTAAATGACAAGGAAGTGGGTCTTCTAGCTGGAGATAGGGGGCTGTCCATAAATGACGTCATGCTGGAGGGGGGGAGGGGGGGGTACCATGTACCATGACCAAACATGACAAGGGGGGGAGGGGGGGTCATGTGGTGCATGACGTCATGTTTGGAAAAAAAAGTGGTTGTAGAGGAAAGGACGAAAGAAAAGAAAGGAAAATCAGGAAAAACAGGAAATATCAGTGGAGAATTTGGCATGATATATTATTTTAAATTGTCTGCAGCAGGAGGGGGGATGGCACCATTTACGGTTACTTCTTGAATTTCTGAATTTTCAACAATACAATTTCCTCTATATAGGCCTAAGGGCAATATTAGAGGGTCCCATGTGGCATTTCCAAAAGTAGTCAATTTAGCCTAAAACTGTGGTGGTGGACCTAGGATTTTGAAAAAGGTGTGTCCAGTCTAAACCAAAGTACTGAAAATATAAGGAGATGCAAATGTCATTAGAAAATATAGATTCAGAGATCCCCCTAGACTTTGCCTTCCATTTGCTGCCACCAGTCAGGGGTGAATCCACCCCTGCTCCCCCTTCCCAATAATTCCCCTACTCCCACATTTCATTCCCCCATCCTCTCAGGGGCAGTAGATTTGACAAGGGGGAGGGGGGCGGGAGATTCTGTAGCATATCAAGATTGTATGAAAGGGGAGGAAGATCTCGCCAAAGAAGGGGAAAACCAGGGATGGCTAAAGAAAAGAAATCCAAAAATCCTTGGGATGTCCCCCAATGACCACTCATAGGGGTAGGGGGCTCGGTAGATAGAGGGGGGGGGGTCATAATGAAAAACAGCCCTCCATACTGGGCAGGGGTGTCAAAATTAAATATGATCCATCACAGGCCATTTTTGTGGCTCCAGAGGGGTCAAAAGCGACCTGGGCTGTTTTCCAGGCGACCTGGTACTATAATTTAAGCGACCTGGCGACTTTTGGACAAATTTGGTTACGGTAAAAATTTTCTAAAAAAGCAACTTTGCAACTTTGGACCCTTAATTTCAGCAACTTTCCTATATACCTGACGCCTCTGCACCCCCATTTCTGAAAGGCAGAACTAGTTGAGGGTTGGGGGGAGGGTGAGACAATCTCAATCCATTACAGGTGTGGGAAAACCCACCTAGCCCACAGCTCCCTCCCCCCCCCCCCCAGGTAGTAATAAAGGACTTGTCCCTTTAAATGTATATATACATTTATGCACCCAAAAGGGAGCAGTAACGTTTTCGTGGTGGGGGGGGGGTACTCTCTGCATGACGTCATATTTTTAGGGGGGGTCAAGGGTTGCATGACGAAACATGACAAGGGGGGGAGGGGGGGTCAAAAATGGTCCAAAAGAGCATGACGTCATTTATGGACGGCCCCTAGAAGACCCACTTGGCATGTGCCAGCCCAAAACCCGACATTTGCCAGCTCCAGATTCTATTCGTGGAATGGTAACCTGATAGGTTAGACAACTTATGACTCTTTTATTTCATGATAGTCACTTCAACGAGTCTGGAGACAAGTTTACTTTTTCAGTGTAAGCCTATTTAATATAGGCGGCCTGTAGCCTAATATGCCATGCTTCTCAGGTAGGAAGTAGGTCCTGGTTGCCATGGCGACGGCACTCACTGTGCAGTAGGGACATGGGCGGGCACATATCTCTCCATAATTTCACACTCCTTACTAGAAATTGTAAATTAGCGTTTAGGCCTACCCCCTTGCGCCCCACTTATCTCCTCCCCCCCCTACCCCCCCTCCCCCCGATTAGTTATGACGTCACTCCCCCGGGGGGGCCACTCCCTATCTTTCTATAGTCACTATGTGTGAACGTCAGTAGTATAAGTAGAGGGTATAGTATAAAACAACAATATGTTGTTTTATACTATACCCTCTACTTATACTTTTTTTGCTAATTTTTCAAAAAGTTACTATTTATTATAACTTTGAGGGACACTGTATATTATAACTTTGAGGGGCATCTATCTACTACGGGCATCTATCTGCTAGGATTGTATATTTATAACTTTGAGGGGCATCTACTAGGATTCTTCTTCCTGTATTTTATAATTTTGAAGGGTACATGCTACTACTCTTGTTAGTGGGGGGTACATAAAGTCACAAAACAGAAATAAATTTGTACTATATTTATTTCATTGATATACATTACATTTGTTATGTTCACTTTATTTCTTGTATTGCTTCTTCATGAAGATATTCTGTAGTGCTTCTCTATGAAGATATTCCATTCTTCTTGTCCTTTTTTTCCGGCTGCAAACCATTCAACAATGAGATATATGCGCGGTGGAATATTAGGGTTGTTGAATTCTATTCTATCGCTTGTTAAATACTGCTTCATGCAGTATGGGATAGGTAGAGTATCAATGCTTTTTTTCCCTGTTTCTCGTAAATGTGATCTATCCTCATTTTTGTACAATACTCTAGACCTCTTTCTCTTCATCCAGTTCACTTCATCCACATAGAAAATAATGGCATCGCGGCATAGTACAGAAAGAGATAGATTATATTCCCTTAACTTATGTTTTTTCAATATTTCTTTTGCTTTTTCTTGTACTATTACAGTTCTATCTCGCCCATCTTGATAAAGATTTATTTTCCCACTCATATGATCAAACAATTGGACCAATTCATCCAGGTTCAACAATTCTTGTATTTGTATTGTATTGTCTTTTATTCTATACAACACTTGATACCATATATCTTGCAGCCTCATCATATTGGGTTCTTCACTCAATCCATATAACATATAGAGCATCATTCGCATGCATAATTTAACCTTCCAGTCAGATGTAGTATATGGGTATTCCTTTTTTCCTGCTTCTTTCGTCCACATGAAAAGTGGCGTTACCCAATCTTGGTATAACCGTTCTCTTTCATATGAAAAAAAATCTTTGTTTCCAGGATCACAGCGTATACAGTTGCATCCCTTGTAGTGTCGTATCTTGTAGCATTCGGGTAGCATACAATAGCATGCTGGGTCATGTTTGTTCTTACTGCATCCAGGAACGCAAGTACATTCCATTTCCTTTTATGTGTTACTGTCTCACTTTCGGACTACTCCTCTTTAACTTAGCACAGTAAAGTTCTAACACATTTTGGTGCTGTGCTGTATTACAATCTTCAGAAGAAATGTAGTTTTCTTCTGAAGAATGTATCATGTAATGTTACTCTTGTTTAGTCATCTCTATCACTTATCACAATGCAGTTTGTACTATGAAACAGAACACTTCATCTTATTTATTTTTTTATTTCCTATAAATCACATTTGATTTCAATATAGTATGTTATTATATTGTATACATTGATATTGTCATAGCATGTTATACAGTAGGTATATCATAACATTATATCATGTTTGGTGGTGGTATCTCACAGCACTTGCAACAACGGGTTTCTACAAGTGTTATCATCTTTTTGTCTTCTTCTTTTTCTTCTTCTAGTATTTTTTTGGTGTGAGCTTCTTTTTCTTCTAGTATTTTTTTCGTGCGAGCCTCTTCTTCTGCTTTCTCTTTTCTTCCTTTTTCTTCGTGGTCTTTGTTAATTTGTTGTAGCACCACTCTCAGGACATCCATTCTGTCTATCTCTGCCAATGCATGCAGTAGTTGATATGAAGCACTTTCCTTCTTGCTCTGCCAAATTTTCATTATTTTATATGCATGTTCAGATAGATCTTGTTCGGGCTGATATGATATTATATCAATTTGGTTTTGCGAAACATACAGGCAAGATGCAATGTTTTTCCATATTGTAGGAATCTTATCTCCTATCATCACAAAGTATTTTTGTATTATTTTTTCATCTGGTGCATCACATTGTATTTTATGTTGCAAAAAAAATTCGCGGGTTTGTTGTATCAGATCACCTCTGTTATACTGAAGGAAAGCGATATGTAATTCTTTCCATCGGGTTTCTTTTCTAGCATTTTTCCACCAGTGCTGAAGCATTTCTCTCGCCATTTCATCTACTCCCTTCACTTTTACCATGCTTTTCATTTCGGCATAAGGGATTTCGAGATATATTCCGAGTTTTTTCCAATCCCACCGTATCATATTGTTTATTGTTCGAAGTATATCGTCCGAGAAAATTAGCTCGGTGCTGTACATGTTCTCTTTGTTGTAACACAATCAATTTAACAAAGAAGTAGTTCTTTCAACTGTTGTAACAATCAATTTAACAAAGCATATGGTGTGTAACGTTGCGTTGATACTCACTTTACAATTTAACAAAGAAGTAGTTCTTTCAACTCCAATATGTACTGAAATATTATTACAAACATGGAATATGGCATGTACACATTTCTACTTATCATATCGCTGACATGTCATGTTTGAATGCAATATGGTTTGCTTATCTCAGGTGATATATAGCATCGTTCATTACACCTCATATGATACATGTGATCCTTTTTTCACTTACCATCTGTTTCATATATCACTTCTTGCATGAAATACTTTTGGAATTCAGTATCGCGTAATATTGTTTTCCAATGCGTGATATATTGTGTTGCTTTTTTTTTGTCTTCTATAGTATATCGTTCGAAGTACATGTCTGGAATATCAAGAACAGAATTCAGATTTGTGTTGTCCTTACTTATATCCTTTTCTGCTCTACAAGCTAGCATGTCAATTATACTTTCAAGTAAAGCATATTGATCCATCTTGTTCGGCAAGCTATGCTCAGGATGATGATCATTGTTGTCATAATGATGTCTCAATGCTCTTTCCCAGCACCTTTCTTCTTTTCTATTTTTCTTTTTTTCTTTTCTGTGAAAATTTATACTGTAACCTATTGCCTCAATGGTAGAAAATTTTGACAAGTCATGATGTAATATTCTCTCATATAAATGTTCCCTTTCCTCTTTACTTAATGCATGACTGATCAGAAAAAACATGCGTGTTATCCATTTTCGATGTCGTAGCACTTGCTCAAAATGGTTGGTCACAAGGGAAATGAACAGTGGATTCCCAGTCACTTTGTAGCGACCTCTTTTGACATATTTCAACACTGGCTCATCTGCGCAGTTTTTTAATAATTTATATGCGCTATATGTTTTTAACGTCATTTCCTTGTCTGTTGTACAAAGTGCTTTTTGTACCAAGTTGTTCAATCACAAAATGTTTTTCTCGTATGGAACGAGGTATGGCTTAGTTTGGCTGCATACTGTTCTAATATTATTCCTTGCTGTTCAGTTACTTGAGTGAGAAGAAAATTATTTTTCTCTTCTAGTTCAGCTATTTTCCTAATTGCATTGTCTCTCTCATTTTGAAGCTGTAGAATGTAGTTGTACTGTAACTGTTTTACATGTTGTAAAGTGTTAATGGTTTCATGATGAGGACAGTCTTTGCTGTAGAAGGACATTCCGATGATGTATTCAGGCATGTAATGTGTGACATGTTTGTTCACTCCAAGTATCTCAGTTATGTTTTGTTGTGATGAGTTAGAGTTATGTTTCTTCTCCTTCTGTGTCAGATAAATTCCTATAATGCTGCATTATATCCTCGCGGGGTAAATCAACTGTATCATAGTTTTCCTGTTCCTCCGCATCCCCTTCTCCATCCGCTACTATGTTACCAGTAGAGAACATATTTAACTTAGGTATGAATCCTGCTAAAATGTTTTCCCTGTTTTTGTTTAATTCGGATTGCCTGTTATGTCTTCTCCTCCATTCTCTTTCTTCTCGTACTATCCCCGCTGCTCTCCTATGGGCCAAGTGGTTCATTATTTGTCCTTGCGCCTGTTTTAAATCATTTTCTAACTCCAAGTTTTTTTCTTGTATCATATTTAGTGTTTCTTCTGTCTTCTTTTTTTGTTTTTCTAGTAATCTGATGTAATCAGACTGTGCTTTGTATATGTTTTCTAAATGTGAATTTATATCTTTCTCATGTTGCAACAGATCTAATTGTTGACGTGCTTGATCCATACTGGTATTCCAGAGGATTTCCTTCTAGTTAATGATGACTTCTTTCCTCTTTTTTAATAATGCAGATTGAGTGAATTGGGGAAGTGCTTTGATCCTCCTCTGTTGAAACTGTGATATTGTTTGGTTCAACTTCCCCTCTGTCTAGCTGGACGTCATATGGTTTGACTTTAGTATGGTATGGTTCCTGCTGTGTTGCTTCCTCACTTTTTCCTGCTTCACTTGTTTTGGTCTCACTTCCAACCTCGCTCGCAATTCCTTCTTTTTGTATTTCTTGCACAATATCTTTTACATTTGGGGTTGTTCCATGAGCATCTCCACATAAGTTGCAAATGTATTCTTCTTCTTCCTCGTACTGAACAATTTCTTGTTCTTCTCTCTTGTTCAACTTCTGCTGTTCTTCCTTGTTTCTATACAGCATGCCCGATCTCTATTGCATTTCCTCGTTTGTTCGGTGTCCCTTGTCAGTCATTTTGTTCTGTTTTGTCAATCTGTTCTGTGGGAGTAATTTGTTGTACTACTATGTTATGTTTTTCTGTGCTTTCAATAGGAGATGCAATGGTTGATCTCAGTACATTTTCTTCTGTCTCCATGCTCTGTAACATGCTAGAGGATGTCCTTTCTAAAAATGTGCCTATGTCTATGTTATGCAGGGGAGAAGTTTTTTCGGCCACATGTTGCACTGTGCAATGGAGAAAGGTTTGACCGCTTTTCAATCCATTTGCTCTCCCTCCAGTGTCAGCACACAGCAGGAAAATTTCATCTCCTTCTTTCGGTCCTTTTACCCGATTCCTCTTTTCTGCTTCTAATACGAGCATAGCAATAGTAAGAACTAGTGCTATAAAGGTAAAGAAAACTGCAGAAGTAAGTTTTCCATGTGCCATAGCATAGTTTATTCCAGTTGTCTTCCACATTTTTCACGTCACGTTCTTTCTACTAACACAACATTGGTATTTCTGTCTCATGTTGCTATTCACAACATAGTTTTTATTCTTTCTCACATAATTATATACTTTGTCGTCGTTCCACTTTGTGTCTTCTGAAAAGTTACATATTATATCTTGCATGGATACTTTTTCAGCCCTTTTTTGCAGAAAATATATGCAATATTCCCCACAAGTAATAGATGCTAATCCTTGAATTGTATGAGAATTATATTTAAATGTATCAGGTAATATTTCTAGGAAGGTGTCACGCATAGGTTGCAAGCCGTAAGAATCAAAATATTCGGCCTTTTTCTTACTATTTTCGAAGAAGAAACAAACCCAATGTTGCCCTGGCAAGTCACTGTCGTCAGTGTTTACTACATATGCGGTAGGATATTTCTGTACTACTGGTATAGTGTCAGCAGAATATACTCCATATGCTCCGCTTGTTATTCCCTTGTTTTTTTCCAATGTTGTCAAAATCTGTTTCCCGTCCATTTCTAAGACATAGTAGATCTAGCGGTCATCATGTTACTTTGATCCAGCAATAGAATTTCATCAAATTCCAAATATATTACAGCTGCTACCCCATGGTTCAACTCGTCTTCTAACTTGAAGGTAAGGCTGAGAGAGCCGTTTTCTGACAACTCGAATGTTTCTGAATCTATCCCATTTTTGCTTATATCAAAGCAATATATTGCTGCTCCTTCTTTGAATTCTTGGAAAGAAATATTGACTGGATCATTCCTGAAAATGTCTCCTCCGCTTTTCAACATTGCGATGTAAGCCATGTTATAACGATCGTTTGGATAGTCTACTTCATAATGGTAAAAAGGGGTTCCCCCATCGTTCACTTTCAATTCTACTTCTCTCACTTTATAATGTGGAAATTTCATTGGGTTTTGAATGTTACTTCCAGAGAACCCATCTAAATGGACTAAGGCTGCAATGACTCGTTTGGGAAGTGGTGTATTATTTAC
This sequence comes from Harmothoe impar, assembly GCA_947462335.1. Classification (NCBI taxonomy): domain Eukaryota; kingdom Metazoa; phylum Annelida; class Polychaeta; order Phyllodocida; family Polynoidae; genus Harmothoe; species Harmothoe impar. The sequence goes on from CANHQG010000108.1 coordinate 42,473, forward strand.
TATATGAGGTGCCTGTAGTATAGACTTTTGCGGTCCAAAAGTTATATATTTCATTTCAACTTTCCTCAAAGGATATTTCAAACTGAATCCCTGTTTTCTTTCTCTGATGAATGAATCATAGAACTCATCTGTTAGCCTATATCGTTTAACCATCAGGCATATGTCTTGTATTTCTATCATATATTTTTGTGCCTCTTCTTTCGCCATCAGACAAAACGTTTCATCCGCTCTGTCAAATTCTATGGTCAGAGGTACTTCTCCAGGTATCAGCTTATTTTGGCAGAATAGATCATCATGTATTCTAGTAGTGATTTCAAATATCTTACCGAATTTCGTTCTTTCGAATCTTTTTTTTGATCCGGCATTGTGAGTAGCATCAGTCAGATGTGTTACTTCATTGAAATCTTTTGTGTCTTTATGCCAGAAACATAGTGAACCACTTTTTTCTGCCACCTGTGGGAAGTAGCTTAGAAGATACTCGAAGAACGCTTTGTACGGGTACAAATCATTGCTGTCGGATATCCTTACTCCTCCAATAGACACTTTAACGTTCTTGAACATTGTAGCCCCTAAATAATTGGTAGGGAAAACTTTGGATGCATCTGGTATGGCATCTCCTGCTGCATTTAGAGCTGCTGGAACGGTTTTGTCTTTCTTTAAAATCTTTGCACTGAGTTGAATATAAGAATTCTTTAAACAGATAAAATCCTTGTGTTTCGCTTTGAGGGCGAATTGTACAGTACTACTGTTAGCAGATGCCGTAGGTTCTACTTTTTCATAATAGTTTTTTACTATTGTAGTATCAGTAGGAGGAACAAAAGAAAAGTCCAGATCTGAACTGGCGCAATGACAGGGATCGTCGTCCAACAAGGACATGATATATATCGTATTGTATTGTGTAGGGACTAAAATAGTATAGGAACATATCATCTGGTTCTACTTATCTCAGGGGAAATTTTATCTCAGTTAAATATGTCTTTTGTATTAGTCTTTCTTTTCTTCCTTGGTGGTCCTTTTTTCATTTTTTTGTTAGCATAAGATAAGGCATCTGATGTCAGATCAGACATACTTTCCATTGCTTCATCTTTCAATGCTCTCTTTAGGCTAGTTCCTTTCATAACATTTTTTGCTACTTTTACTCCTCCTTTTAACATTCTTCTTCCTATTGTCTTAGCACCGCTTTTCACTAATGGTTTAACAAGGGGTATGATAGTTCGAAATAGTCCGCTTATGACGTTACCTAGCCCATATCCTTTCTGATGTCTTTTACCCATGAATGGGGTCAGATGATATCCCCTACCATGTTGTACTATGTATGGATGTACAGATGATCGGTTGTACAAGTTTTCATAGGAAATTTCTTTCCCACGTTTTCCATGTCCTGTTTTAGTATACATGTCATGTAATTTAATTCGCGCTGTGTTCTTCTTTATCTCAATATAGTTTATTATATTACTAATTACCATTTTGTTTCCCATTCAGGTTGATCATACTTCTTACTTTTCATGGTTCTTCTCCCACTACGCGATATGGTAACTGGGGTACTTTCCATCTCTTTCTCGTGGAATATGTCTTTTTCAGCCGAATTCTTTTTCCCTTTCTTTTTCTTAGAAGATTTCTTACTGGAAAGAGGGCTAACGAGTTTGTCTTGCATTGGGGAAAAAATCTGTTGTTTTTCTTTAAATTTTGGGGGAGTAGTTTTTATTATTTCTGTTCCTTCAATTGTATCACCACTTGCTTCTCCTTTTTTCCCTTTTTCTTCTGATTCTACATCAGCATAGTATGTTGGAGGGGTTAATTCTTTTTCTTCCTCACTTTTCCTCATCTTTAGCAACGGAGTGGGTTTGAAAATTTTATCTATGTCATGCTGCATTATACTTTTTTCTTTTTCTTCAGAATTAGCACTTTTTTCTTCATCAGAGTATTCATCATCGGATGCATCATGGTGTTGCAACTTCTTTATTTTCTGCATTAGTCTTTTATTCTCATGACGTAAATGTTGCATGTCATTTTCTTCTAGAGGATACTCAGTTGAAACATAAGGTGTAGTAATTTTTCTCTTACCGATTGTAGGTTTGTTCTTGAACCATGATTTAGGAACATATGGAGACAAATGTTTGTATAATATTTCTGTTCCAGCAGGTTCTACTCTCATACTAGGATTAGAAAAGTATCTCATGATATCGAATATGTTAGAATTTAACACTACATTTGAGTTTATTGAAATTACTCCCTCTTCATCCCATGTCACATCTAACTCTAGCATTTTGTTTAGTATACTTCTGATGTTAGGTACTTGTCCTTTTCTCACCCTGTCCAAAATATGTGAAAGCGGTATCCCTACTTTGCTTTCATCAGCATGTAGGGACGTTACATATCCGGTGGAAGGAATATCTTTTCTGATATTTTGATTGGTGGACAGTACTGTGTAAGAGGGAATGTTGTACAGTCTCTGCTTCAAAAGCTCTTCTTGCCTTTGTATGATGTTGTTCCTCTCTTCTTCTACAGTATCATTTTCCTGATGTGCCACTTCATTTCTCTTGCAGTTCAACGTGTTGTATACAGAGAGTGGTATCAGAACACTCTTTTTGAAAGTAGAAGTCATTTTAGTTTTGTCTACCAGTGACTGCGCCGGCTATAGCAGGGACTAGTCCTCCTAATAATTTTACTGCTAGAGGTATAAGAAAGGGTAAGAATCCTCCTTTTTGTTTCAGCACTTTCTTCCTTTGTGTATTATTCACACGACGGTTTATTAAATACCTCATTGTATTTTTATGTTTTTTTAATTTATTGAAAGTTACCTTGTTTATCTTTATATTACCAGACAATAAATTGAAAATGCATTGCATTATGGCATCTAAGTCAGTTTTCCCTGCATAATCAATTAAAAGGCACCTTTTTTTCTTCTGCTTTGCTTTTCCTAACAGGCAAAGAAATGCTGTATTCCTTGATGCTGGTACACCTCTTTTTTTGCTGTTTCTTTTCTTCTCCACACTCTTCTTAATTTTTTTCTTTATTGCTTTCGTTTTATCGTATTTTTTCTTAGCTTTTACCATGGTGGTGTATAAAGTATATATGTCTTATGGTAAGGAATGAAACAACTACCTTGTTTTATCTCATACACTTTTATTCTCATTTTGTTGGAAAGAATACATGTTGTACAGCACCGGTTATTTGTCCTCTAAACCTTATTTCAGCAGGACTCTTTTGGTGACCGTCTATGAACAAGTATGAATGCGGAGTCTTCGTTGCTTCCATGAATATATCATGAAATGTCTTTATGTTCTTAGGCATCAATTTCCTTGCTAGTGAATGAGATATAGTCTGATCTAACGGAGTATTGAATACAACAAGATATGTGGCATTTTTGCTCAGAGTTTTCCTCTCTTTCCCATCCGAGAATAAGTTCTGCGACAAATATACAACATTTAATTTTTCATGATGACAACGTTTAGTGAAGAAATCTCCTACGATGGAATTGTTCTCACATTCTTTCATCAGATCATCAATAACAAAAACTCCATTCAATCCTGGTTCAATATATTCATCTAAAGAAGAAGGTAATCCATGTATAAATTTGACTTTTTTCATTTCATTGCTTATTTCGGGAATAGTCTGTCCATAAAACCATACTACATAGTCTATTTTCTTTTCTATGACACGATCAGAATTATGCAATAAATCATATACAAAAGTAGTTTTCCCGCTGTTACTCGGGCCTGCTACTATCATAGAAAATGGTACACGGAGACATGCATTATATGTTGGTAGTGTATGAGACATGTTATACAGTTTTAATTTTATTTAATTCCTCTGCATAAAAACTACCACTGAGTATTTCATTGTTAGAATCTATTAACACATATGTCACCGGCCAAGTTCTCAACACATATGCCACTTGAAAAATTTCTTTCTTCCACCGGGAAGTGTAACCTCGACTAAATGTGGTATGGTACTTCGTAATTCGTACTTTATCTCCCACTGCAAAAGCCAGACGATTTTTTTTAGAATAAAGATATTTACCATATAGTTTTTTCCACAACTTTTTTTCGTTTCCTTTGTTCACTGCAACAGGGGCTATACCCAAAGTTCTATGTATGCTATGATTGTAGCCATATACTATGTCCTGTAATACATCGATATATCTCAGGCTGTTTTTAGCAGTCATATATTTATATATTTTATCTTGTAATGTCCGATTAAATCGTTCAACTATGGCACATTTTGTGTCTTGAGATGTACTGAAAGATTTTATTCCATTCTGTTGTAGAAACTTTTTGAAAACTCCTTTGAATTCGCTTCCTTCGTCTAACTGAATAAGTCGTGGTTTCCTTTTGGTCCGAGATAGTATTTTCTTGAACCCTTGTAATGTGATTTCTGCTGTTTTCCTACTTAATCCTTGCACGAATGCATATCGTGAAAAACAATCAATGCAGGCTAATATATATTTTACATTGTTGTTGTATTGTTCGATGTGATAAATACTGATCAAATCAATCTGCCATTGATCGTCTAATCCACGCACTATAGTCTTGCGACGAAGAAATTTGTGCTTTATATTTTTGTGGGAAGTATAAGTTTCTGTGTTCTGTAGGAACGTTTCAACATCCTTGTATTGTATTGTGTCATCTATGGACTTTGCAGCTAGAAATAGTTTTCTTGCTGTACTAAAAGATGCTTTATTTCTAGGATCAAAATAAATGTCTCTTAGTATTTTAATCTGAGAAACATCTTTCTTGTCTTTCTTTGCAACAGACATTGTGAGGAATATAGAACATACGTCTTAAATGATATATCCTCCGGTATGTTACTCGAGCACAAGTACAAATTCATGAGGGGGTAAATGCGCGAGACATATCTTCACGTGATTTTATATCATCTCAGCATGTTTGATATGTTCACGACAGTGAGTTGGTAGACAAGAGTTTTTTAGCTCACGGTTATCCGTTGAGCAGTAATATCACAGAACGTCGGGGGGAGTACTATTAAGTTTTACACAGCATAAACTGGTATATAACCTATTTTCTTCGGCTCGACATTATGTAATATACTGTTTACTTTTTTTTTGTTCTTTGGTGTTTGAATTTTGTTGTTTGGGATCCTTTCTTTTTTGATCATCTTTTTTTCTTTTACAGACACAACACTTTTCTTTTCCTGCTTTATTTTTTTCTTCTTTTTTTCTTTCAATGATGTCTCTGGCTTTGCTGTATGTTTGGGTTCCTCAGTCTTTTCTCCTTCTGATTCACTCATAGCGTGCTCTTCATATACTATGTTACATTGCTTTGTACCATATTTTTCCGCAGAGGATGGAGTAGTGAGAAGTAACGCGTTCTCCTCTTTTTTTGTTTCACATGTTTCTTCTTCTATCTCATTTTCAGAACTTTCACTTCCGCTGTCTTCTGAACCACTTTCCATTGGTTCACAACTTTTCTTTTTGCTTTCTGCTCTATTTGCGTTCCTGATTTTTTCTTTCTGGTATTTATTGTGACAGGAATTACATCGTTTATGGCTTTCATCAGAGGAGAAGAAAGCCAAGGAGTGATATGGCCTATGACAGCGTATACATTCCCTTACCATGTTTGTAGCACATTTTTCACAATATTTTTTGTTTTGCACTAAACTCCTTTTTCTTCCGCAGTATTCACAAGGAGGCATTACTGTCCACTGCTGTGTAGCAAGTACTACTGTAACAGAATGAATGTACTGTATCTCAATACAGTTTATCCTATGTCTTAGTCGCTGTCGCTGGTGTCGTCCATCTCATCTCCACTGCTACTTCCACTTTCTTTTCCTGAAGAATATTTTTCCTTCTGTTTCTTTTTATCAGCCTTCTTCTTTTGAATTTCTGCTTGTTCCTTCTCTGCTTTTAGTATGCAACATATTTTCTTATTTATCTTGTTTTTTAATTCAAAGAAGGCAGTTAATTCATCTTTGTCTAATGTCACGCTCTTGTCTTTTTGCATGTCATGTAAATGAAGATATATTTTCCCCTTAAATTTCCCAATGTCGATTCTTTTTCGCCTTCCAAATGCGATAGTAGGATACTTAGTACTTCTGCTCATGTTGCATGTAGTATGTGTTACAGATGACATGATCCATATCAAGTAGTGTATCTCACATGCTTTTCTCTGCTGTACCTGTCTTCATCTTTTTATGTGGAAAAGAATCTTGTTTTTTTCTTTTTTTCTCGGTGTTTGGAATTGCACAATTACCATAAGCTACAGATTTTATCCCATTCTCTAACAAGTACCTCTTGTCTTCAAAAGGAGAGAGTGATAACTTTGTTTCTTGTAGCATGTACACTTTATGTTTTAAACTTCTTATGCTATCAAATGTTGTGTAAACTAGTTTTCTCTCTAGTAATGTCTGTTTGAAAAGAGTATGTTTTAAGTCATGTATTACACTTTTTTTTACTCCTTTCACTCTCTTTTCTTCCACCCCATCATAGTACAAAATGGAATACATTTTAGGTCTCAATGCAATAAATTCCTGTATCTCTTTCCCTGCTGACTCATCTTTGAACTTTCCTAATACTTTGTTATTCTTTGTGCAATGTAAAGGATGATCTTCACTTAAGTTGGAAAAATCAAAGTGAAAGTTATTGCGCCGCATTTTTTTTATATAGTTTTCATCCGTGATATGATATATCAAAGAGTCTGTGTCTGTATATAACAAATGTATGTTACGAGGATGAAAAAGGGGTAGCATAACATTGTAATGGAAATTAAACATGTGGTATTTAGATAGTTCTAATATGGTAAATCCAATGTAAATAGGCTTATTTAATGTCACGGATTCCTTGTGGTATTGTATTCCAACATAATCTTTTTTAAATATATGTAAAGAATGAAAGGTAGGTTTCTGTATCATTTTTTTGCACACTTAATCGTTTGAAGTCAGTCGCATGTTCATTCTTTTCTTAACATTTTCCATTGTTTTTCCGAATGCGCTGTTATTCATCAGTTTAAAAAATTCTCTGTCAAAACATGAAGTTGCCTCTTTCCGCTTTTTGTTGTTGTAGTCTATGTAAGATTTCATCCAGTTGGATTGTCGAAAAGACAATATCCTATGCGTCTTTTCTATTTTCATTCCCAGAGAGAGATATAACTTGAGATTTCGATAGTGCACCACATATTTCTCTTTCTTTCTCAAGTCACATATTAATTTATTTCCGCTCTTTTTGTATGGCACACTTGTTTCTGATAATACCCTTTTGGCATATGGGGATAAATCATGGTATGGTATGACATGTTTCCTTGGAGCCAAAGGATAGCTGTCATGCAGGTCATGTATTTCATCTGGATACAGTAGAGTAACTTCTAATATATATCCTATGTCATTGTCATCTTTCACATGCCCTACATTGAAAAATTTTATTTCTTCTTCTTTCACCCACTTAAAGCATGAAAAAGGAAGAAATTGGCTCATAGAATGGCCGTAAAGATTGACACAATCTAAATATGATATTTTCTCTTCCTTTTTTTCTGTCCTAGCCATTCGATGAGATACATTCGTTATTCCTCCTCTTATGCCGCGCTCTATGAAGTGATACATTTCTACGTCATTTAATAACTCTAATGTAATACCTGTGTGTTTTAGCATGGCTTGGTAACTTAAAGAGGGAGCAGTGAGGTATCTTGCCGGATCTAAATTATAAAAGTTTATCGCCTTTCTACGGAAAGATTCGAAAACGTCGCACAATAGGAGAACATCAATTTTTAGATATTCTTTTAAATAATCTTTTATGTTCTTACATTTCATTCTGCTATACATGTAAATGGCATGCTCATACTCAGAATCTGATAAGTGTTGTTTAGTTAATGTGTTATAAAATTTTTCTTTTGCAGGTAGTTTGGTTTCTTTCAACTTATCCCATGAATCTATATAATCATAACACATCACGCCTTTTCTCGTCACATATGGTAATAATTCTTCTTTTTTTATGTGTTTCTTAGTTTGAATAAAGTCTGCTGCATCATTTTGGCTTAACAGATCAGCTAAATTAGAAAGGGAAGTAGGCAAAAATTGGAAGGAATCTATTATCCTAAAATTCTCGAAATTAAGTGTGAGAAACTTTTCAGAGGATCGTGCTAACACTTTAACATCTCTGTCTATGTACCTATATAGTTTTTGTATAAGAAAATGCGAATCGAAAGCCATTGCATTGTGCAATACAATAGGTAAAATAATTTGATCCATTCTAAGAGAAGTGAATGTAAGATTACATCTGTTACATGCATAATTCACATCTCTTCCACTACCCTCTCGTCCGATGTGGGCGTGATCCAGTACTTTGCGAGGTCCTCTTGTTCCAAAAAGTGCTTGACAAATATAACATTTTGTTTGTTGAGTGATACGTGAAATATCTTCTGAAGTCAAAAAAATCGTCTTTCTGTTGTGGTGCAATATGTAAGATATTTCAGCTCTCTTTTGATGTAGATAAGACACAAATTTTTTCACCACATTACGTCCAACATAAAGGAAAGGAGATTGAGAGTAAGCACTATATTTAGATACCATTATTGCTCCGAAAGCATTTAATTTGTGCTCAGTTTTTATTTCAGACATTCCTCTCGATATAGGGTGATTTAACTTCTTGTTATATGTTTCAAAATCTGCAAAAATAATGAAAGGACATTTGACCTGATTCTTGTAGTCCTCAAACTGTAATTTGGCGCCTTCTTCTGGTAAAATATATGCTTGTCCACTATATGATATTTCATTGCAGTTGTTTTCTACGTGTTTGTCATACTTTTTCTTCTTTTGAAAAGACAACAAACATTTATGACAGAAATATCTTGTTTTTTTCCAGAAGAAAGGACGTATAAATTTGTTTAAATTACGTATCAAGTAGTAGTGATCATGGTATAGTAGCATGTCCACATGTATTTTCTTCGAACTTGATTGTCCTGGACCAGTTGAAGTAAAATTGGAAACGTACATTGGGTAAGGCTGAAAAGTTTTGTTTTTTCCCATGAACATACCAAACACATTTATGCTGATTCCATTTTTTTCTTCAAACTTATTGATGTGATTAAGTTTTACTGGAAATGTGATGTTTGATACATTTAATTGATTCAAGTAAGGAGAGTAGGTAGATGCTCTGTTTCCAGCTTTTCCGTGATGATGTAACTTGGCCAAAACGCAGTACAAAAAAAATTGGTTCCCGCAGCCTTTTATATTTAAAATGGACCTTTTTTTTGCCAAAAGTTCCTTTACCTTATCGCTGTCTTTACCTCCCATCGGATTGTATGCATACAGAGAAAGGCGGAGCAGTAATACTTTCTTCAAAAACCAGCCCGAACCCATGTAAAGGAATCCGTCAAAGAAAGCTAATATTGTATTGTATGAAGTTCTGATCATGTCATCTATGTTATGCTTACTAAATACAATTTGTACACAGCTCTGGAACCACGGCTTTATTTCAAAGTTTTCACTAGTTTCTAAATTGTATTTTCCCAGACATACTTTCATAGAAACTTGATACTTTATTCCTCCTTTTCTTTTCCTCCACTTCAATATTTTTTTCCTTACTTTTATCATATTGTTGTACAAAAAAAGGTGAGGGTCATACATAGAATGGGTCGGTACTATGTCATATTCCCCCACCATGTTCCGCATAGCTTTTTTCACTCTCATTTCCTTCACTCAATTTTCCGGAAATGTAAAACTAGGTACACGGTGCCGTATTCAAACTTTACTGCTTCTCCCACGCTGTCACATATCTTTATTTCGATCTCTTGTATTTCGCTTTTCTTTATTTTCTTGTAATATGGTGCAGTGAATACTTCTTTTATGTCTGAACCAAATTGCCCAGTGCATCGAATAGTTCTTAGAAGAGGTACTTCTTGATTTCCCACAATTTCATTAGATACTATATTACTATATATAAATATATTAGAAGTAGTATTCAAGCTTGGTACTCCATTGGCATGAAACGATTTATAGTTTTTAGCATGTATCCTTGGTCGCATCAAGTCTGAGTAGTCGCTAAAAGTACTTAACACATCTCCAGAATAAGATATAGTACCCTTGTCTGATTTGTCGGCACCTGTCGCGGAATCCAATCTCAGAAGAGATGCTAATTCTACAGACATAGTTACTGTGTCTCCTTTTCCTTCTTGTAATATAGGTTTGAGATTCTGTGCTTCCATTTCAAGCTGTGGCTCTCTAGAAATTCTGATGTACTTGTTGTCATCATAACGTTCTATTGCCTTGAAAGTTAAGTTAATACTATGCAGGAGAGATTCTATAGTACTGAAATTTCCATATGGTATTCTTTTTATTTTGTACCTTTTTTCATTCGTCACCAAGTCATCCAAAGAAGCAGGTTTCCTTACTCCTTTTTTCAATCGGAATTCTTTCCTTTCTATTATTATCGTCCTATTTCTTTCTGGAGTTTCTGGAATGTCATACCATGAGACAGGGAGATTCACTTCGACTACCCCTACTTCCCATTCCCCACTTAGTGTAAGAACTGATGGCATGTTGACGAAATAATGACTAGTTTTGTTTTCTCTGGAGGGATGTATAGTATTGGAAGGAAGACCGACAAAGAAATTGCTGTGATACATTTTTTATTGCAATATTTGTACTAAGAAAGATATATAACATTTCGTTCCATTTTATCTCAAGCAGTATTACCATATTTTGATAGACGTAATGCTTTTCTTTTGCACCATTCCATGTATTCTTCCTCGCATTGTACTACTCCATAGCACCAGTTCATATTGCAGTACACACACTTTTTTCTACCTCTCTTGTTGTTTTTTTGTATAAAATTCATTTGGCAATGTAAATGCACGGGTTTATGACAGCAAGGGAGAAAAACCACAGTACTACAGCAAGTATTTTTTCTTACAACAAGTAAGGTGTGGCATAGCATACACATGGTATAAGTAGAAGAAAAAATATAATTTTTTCTTCTTTCTGCATCTCTTATTTTCTTTCCTAATTTACTAGTGACATATTCTTTCGGATCTACATCCAATCTGTACTCTCGTCCTTTTGGCTTCATGATTTCTATCACAGTGTCTCCGTACCATATGTCCAAGTGATCTAATGCAAGTTGTATCACTTTTTGTGTTAGTACATCATGGTATCCAAAAAATATAATCAATGTTTTGATAGCGTAAGGTAATTTCATTAGGTCCATACTAATGATATGTAACATATTTTCAAAAATAAAAGTACATTGAAAATAACATGCAAAGTACACGATAGCCTGTATGTCAATCTGACTCAATTGCACAACGCAAGAAAGCATGCTCAATGCTCGGAATATGTCTGCACACTGCTTCACTGACATATATTTTTGACATGGGAAATCCACATTCATGTGTTTGATTTTTTCCGCTTTTTGCTGTGTAGGATAAAATGTTGAGATACATGATATATATTTCACACGATGTAGTAATAATTCTTTATCTACATATAGATACATGACAGAAAGAAGTAGAGCTCAAACAGATTACAATTCTTGGCAGAAGAAGGACAACCTATCCTTCACTAACCTCTTCCTCATCTGTTTGTAACGTTTCCTTATCCAACGTGCCAAGTGTTTACCACAAGTAGGTTTTGCATGCCACCACTTCATACCACAGTCTCTGCAACGCACCATGTCATCGCTATTGTTTGTCAAGAAGCTCTTAAACAAGAAATTGGTGTAGCAGATACAATTGACAGCCGCTTTGCAACATCCCATACGGGAGACAGAAACATCTACGGGATCCCTACTGGCAGAGTGATCTTCCCCGCATGCGGCACAATTGAATGTGATTGGTTGTAATTCATATTCATGATATGTCAACCTAGCTTCTATTTCTTGTTTCAATATGGTGCAGCTGTAACTAGAGTAGTCTTGAAATGCAACTCTGGGCAATTCAATACAGCACATTTCGTCCAGTATAGACTGAACAGAGTTGCGTTCCAAAAATTCTGCTGTGTACCATAGGAGTTCACTCATGTGCTCATTTTGCTCAGTGCCTGCGTAAGACACTACTTTCAATATTTCAGGTATTTCATCCAAATTGGCAAGTCCTCTGTGCAAAATATATTCGAACAAGAAATGACATTCAAAGAAAGAAGAAAAGTACACAATAGACTGAATTTCAGTTACTTGATCAAAACAAGCATGACATTCGGCGTCTGGGAGAGACAAATATTCTAAGAATGATACACAAGTCGAAATAGACAACAAAGGATGCGTGGGAATTTGAACGTCTAACTGGAAAATACCCTTTTCCATGGCATCATAGAATTCAAAGTAGTATGTGAAATACAGGCATCGCAGAGCAAGAAGGGATACGTCTAGAGATAAGTTCATGAATTCTTCCTGCGACATTTCTCTTCTTTCCTGAATAAAGAAAAAATTGACTATGTAAGAAAACTAATACAGTGTACCATAATGTAGTATGGGAAAGTCATGTCTTTTTTTGAAGCACTGTATCACTAGATTTGCATAGAAGCAAGGCGATGATGTTTCAGAGATGGACTGATGTGATGTGTTGAAGCAGGGCATGCGGAGTATGAGTTGCGAAAGTACAAAACCTGCACACAAGGAGGCAACAGTGCCTGTTTTTACTGATACATACGTCTCCAAGTCTACTGTACTCAGTGTCGCAATGATCACACTGAGGTGATTCAACTTGGATGAAAGTTACTCTGTCTCCACCCGTTCTGCGCGGTAATTCTCCCCTCATCCCCCCTTCTTTTTCCTGTTGCATCCCCTGTACTGGGCATGTTGGTTTTTGTTCTGCCGCATTTTGAGAGATTGGAAACTGGGACATAGTTTCTTCCTCCAGTGGAGGAGGTACAACGGAAAGTTGAGTTCTGTCCCACTCTTCTTCCTCCTCCTCTGATAAGTATATTTCCTCCTCTTCCTCCTGTGCTGGAGGGAAGTGAAGGGGAGGAAAAACATTTGAAATGGAATTTACAAGATTCTGCACTTCTGGGTCTGAACTTCTGATATTGCGCGAAATACTACAAGTGGACAGGTCCATAGCGGTTCTTGTGGACAGATCCATAGCGGTGTGTTGTTGTACCGCAGGTCCCATCCCATACTGAAATGATACTTTCCCCAGCTGTACTGTACCAAGAGATGGGCTATGACTTCTCTTTCTTGAACTGTCCTGCCCTGTTGCACAGTGAGGAGGGGCAAAGGATGTGGGGTTTTCTTGCATGTGCATGACGGGAGCAGGGATCACATGCTGTTCTTTATCTTTTTCATTGAGAAGAAAGTCTACAGTACCATGTACTGGGCAATGCGCAGTAGATTCAATTAGATTTCGGGTAGCTTGTTGTACCCGCTGTATGATGCGAGAAGCTAGAATAGGGTAGAGCGAAGAAGCAGATGCTGTAGGAACAGGAGAAAGTAGATCCAAGGTAGGATCAGAAGGAGAAGGATCCAAGGCAGCAGGAGCCGTTGTAGTACTAGCCACATCGGAGTGGGTAGAATGTGCAGTATGGCGCGCCACATCTGGGTACGGAGGAGGCGGATGCATGTTTGCGTTCGGCTTAACTTCTGCTGTACGACATAATTTTGGTGCCATGTTGTGTAACATCATGGGTATCGGATGTCTCCCTTTCACACGAGAATTTTCTCTTGTCCTATCCACCATCTTGTTTCTTCCTACGATGTAGAATAGTATAGGTATTCAATTACTTGTAGCACGGTGTACTACAATACTATATACATCGCATGTCATTCACAAGCACGATTTCTGCATCATTTAATATATTTTTAGTTTTTCGCCACTTTCGGGTTTTTCGGTCCCCGACGATCCATGGTACATTTTAGGACAGCGTTAGAGCAGTGCTGAGGACATTTCTGACACACTTCAATGTTCTCTGGAAGAGTGTTGTGGGAGAGAACCTCCAAGTGCTTCCCTATCCTTTGCACAACTAACAGCATATTTTTTATGTTAGTTTGGTTGATGGCAAGTTGGTCTTTGAATAATGTCGCCATCGGAATAAAACTCTGTAGTTTTTTGACTTCATCGCTGAACTCCATTGTTATTTCTTCCTCCCCTTTCTTTTTTTTGTCACATTGCTTATTGCATTCCTCTTCCTCCTCACTGTCTGACAGATTTAAATCTTCTTTCAAAAAATCAAAATCTGATTCTTCACCCAATTCTACTTTTTTCTCTGCACTATGCTTTTCTACTATATCTTCTTTGCTTTTTTTCTTTCTTTTTTTTACCGGAGTAGTACCATATTTTTCCTCTGCCTCTGTGTCTGAAGTGTCCGAATTTTTTGCATATACTCTTTTGTTAGGAACATTTTTCCTTGCTCCAGTTGCCCTACCTACTTTACAATTTTGTTCTTCAACCCTTTTTTCTTCTTCACTGTCTGACGATTCTGATACATCTGATACCTGTTTCTTGAAATAGTGTGACTTTTCTTTCTTTTTCTTGTTTTTTTTCTCTGTATTTCTGCATTCACTCTCGCTGTCAGATATGATATGATATTGTGGTACATCAGTGTGAGAAGCAGTGCATCGATTTTTTTGGTCACTTTTTATATGTTTCTCTTGTTCAGACTGTTTTTCTAATGAGATGGTAGGAAAAGGTTTTATCTTTATTTTGTCAGGAAGCCTTTTAGTTTGATCATATATGTTGAATTGCATTTCTTCTACTTGATTTTCATCTGAGTTCCAACATAAAGTAATAGGCTTACCATTTCTGAGACAGCGTGTCATAGGTCTGAATTCAGTAGATTTATTGTCTGGGTATACCATAGTCAGTCTGATAGCTAATATTTCGCAGATACATTCTACTATTATACTATGACCAGAAAGAATGTCAGAACGTATTTCTTCATGGTTCCTACTTATATAGTGACCGTACATTATTCGATACGCTGATTCTTTTCTCATGTAGGCTGACAACGTGTCAACAGCTTCTTGTGTTAACATGGATATTACACTGTCTTTGAACAAGTGGATAATAGATGGTGTATAATTCTTTGTCGTATTTCTTATATATTGTATCATGTGATACAAGCAATGTTCCTCATCACTAGATGCTCTGTCCCAAAAAATGTGATTCTCTTTTTTTCTCTGACAAGATAATATAGTAAATATAACGCTCAAAAGTTGGTGTATCAGTGTTTCTGCCATTTTATTTCTATTGCAGCACAAACTGTATGTTGTACTGTAAAATGCTTCTTCTTACAATATAGTTTATATAGTAGATACAGAATGAAGAAAAGAATATAACAAAACACAGATGTTGTATGAATACACCAAGAAACTTAGCAGAAAATAACACAGAGAAAGAATGTACTGAAATTCTTTCCGGAGGGGAGTAGAAGGCATGAAACGACTTTGTTTCATGTGGTATGAACACTATATTTCTCGAATTACTTTGTTTATGTCTGAACAAAGTGCGAGAAATATTGAGGGGTCTTTTGTTATGCAGCTTCCTTTCAAGTTATGCGAAACAGTTAAACTAATTTTTGGGTTGAATATCCTAAAACTGGAAAGAACTAGTATGTTACTGTGCAAGGAATCGTTGTATTTGACCCATGCAGATTCGTATGAATTAGATTCTTTAATACTAAAATCATATGCACTATTCAACCGATGTTGTAGCTTACTAAATAGATGAATAAATTTAATTGATTTGCCTTCCAAGGAAATTGATATACTTATTTGAATGTTTATCACATTGACTTTGACATGAAATATTGTGTCAAAGTAGGAACAAAATATCTGATGACAAATGTCATATATAAATGTCTCTATGTCTCGCAATATGACACTGAATGAATTTTTTATGAAAAGGTATATCCACCCATTCTTAGTTATCTTAATAGAATAATTTTCCCTGCATATAATGACCGAGCCTCGATATTTCTTTGATCCTTTTTCTTTCTCCACAATATTTTCAATGTCTAGTGGCGTATTAGGAATGCTAGATATCAAAAGAATAATATTGTTTGTCAGATATTCCAAAGACATAAAAGAAAAGTATGAATGAAACACTCCCCTCCTTGTTCTGTGTTACTTTCTAGTCCTCAGACGAGTCATACACTGGTGCGATCTCAATTGGGGGTAAATCCTCATAACTGAATGCACTAATCATGTACCCTGTGTGCTGGCACATAGCCTGATACAAGATGTCAAGATGAAGGTGAGAGGGTGCAGAGAGAGAGATGATTTTTGCGGCAAACAGCACAGTAGGCGTTACTTCATAACCTATCAGATTTCTAAAAGGAGAACATGCAATGTCTAAGAAGATGTTGCATACTTCAGTACAACAAATATCACAGTTGCATTGCTGTAGGGAATTTTCATCGAGAAAAATCATGTAAGGCATAGTATGATATTGTAGCAAAAAGTGTAGCCACCTTTCAACTTTATAATGGGGTATAGGGTCGTATTACGAATGCGTGGTGTCGTGCTTCTCACGCTGCAACGTCCCAATGTAGTATTGTTGCTATCCTGCAAAGATATAAAGTAGAGCACTATTTAGTTATATACATATACACATAAAAGATATGGCAAACTTATTGTTGCAGCAAGTTTTGAAAAACAAAATATAGTATGATGTTCTGCTTGTACTGATTACATCATATATCATAAAATTATATGATACATAACAAATTAAAAGGGTAACATTATATCATACTGTAGAGTATTTCTTACCAGCAATTGTCCAATCCAAGGCAGAAGTAGGGTTGTCACACCTGTCGACTGGTCGAGGTAAGTAGATAGGTTAGCACACTCCGACTTCCTGCGCCAGGGTTGTGTTGCTGGAGAGGTGTGCCTTGATTTTAGCGTCACTTGGTGTTTGGTTTTGGCTTCGCACAGCTGAAAGAAAGCAAGAAAGTAAAATCAGAAGGGTAAAAAACTTCAGAACGCAGGAAAAACTTATATCAAGTTAAAATACAATGTATGGGGGGGATATATGAAATAACCCGCAAGAAATTGGTATAAGGGATAATGAACCCTGCAACTACCTACTATACTATCGCAATATTATGCGTATGTAGAAGTAAGTGAAAGGGTGTAATGTTCTCACCTTGTTTGATCTTTGTAACACAGGTGTGGAGAGGATTTTGGGTGAGTGATGTGTGATGTCTGCTTTGACTTCACGTGAGTGATGTGTGATGCCTGCTTTGGCTTCGCGTAGCTAAAATAAAGAAAGATAATTTTATCAGCAGGGTATTAAAAGAACAGTAAAAAACTTCAGTGCGACATCCAAACACTGCAAAACATATAATAGTACCGCTTGCAATACATATGATACTACCGCCTGCAGTACATGTGATACTACCGCTTCCAATACATATAATACTACCCGAATAGTATGCGGTGTACAGGAAAATGTAAAAATTTTATCCCGTCTGACTAATTCATAAAACCTCTTATTATGTACAAAATTTGGTTCAAACGCGTCCCTTAATATAAGCAAGGTTTAACCCATTTAGGGTGGAGCTCTTTTTTTACCATTTTTCTGTCATAGAGAATTGTCTGGGCTTTCTAGAAGTGAAAGAATTTTGCGAATAGTCCAATTATTAGTGAAACCATTTAGGGTCAAAGTATATCAAGACTTCTGAAAATGAAATAACCCTAATTTGCATAAATAAATTATGTATAAAGATATGACGTCATATATATGACGGTCTGACCTCAAAATTGCATAAATTCCCATTAACCCTGAACATGGGTTAATTTGCAGTACATTTGATACTACCGCTTGCTATACATGTAATACTACCGTTTGCAATACAATGATACTACCGGTTACTACAATACAATGATACTACCGCTACGACTTAGTGCAAAAACAAAACACTAGACGGCGAGGGCATGGTCTCGATTCTAAAGTACGCCTCTAGATGGCGGGGCAGAGTCGACAATGCTACGTACACATGTTGTATGACTCACGACTGCTCCCTGCACAGGGTTGATCCCCTATAGGGCTGTAAACTAAAACACAGTGGGTCCGCCATTTAAAATTTCGCTGGGCGCACTTATCATAACTGATAAAGCATCCCCTGACTGGTACCCTGTCCCTGGGTAACACCCACTTCCAGGGACATGCTGTTTCCCACCCTACCAGCTGTTATCACTGCGGACCGCCACAACAAGCTGTAGTCCGGTCTATGCCTTATACAATGTTCTACGTTGAGGGGTTCAGGTGCAGAACGTCAATGTTATATATTGTATTGTACTATCTGGCTCCAAAGGGGTAAAAAGTGATCTGGCGACCTGAGCTGTCTTCCAGGCGACCTGACGGCCTGGTACAATAACTTAAGCGACCTGGCGACTTTTGGAAAAATATGCCTATAGTAAAAATGGTCTAAAAAATGGGTATGAACCCTTAAATTCGACATGGCGACATGTGACATGACCATTTAAGTGAGATATGACATGCCCATTCTTAAAATCGACATGTGACACACTGATATTCCTAGGCTCCCTATACGCCCAACCTCTCAGTCACTAGTGCCTAACCTAGTTAGTCATTTTTTGGATCCCTATACGCCCAACATAGGTCAGTTATTTTTGTCAGATTAGTCAGGACTGACCAACCCACTTTAGTCATTTTATTTCCAGGGGGAGCCGCCGAGTGGTCATGACAGATGGCCCCAACTACTGGTATACACATACACACCAATGATGAACCTAGGTTAGCCACTAGTGACTGACCCCTCAGTCATTTTTTGAATATAACTTTGTCATTATGACTAACACTCATATGACCAACCTAGGATAGTCTGAACTGACTAACCCTTTCAATCTATGGTACTTATACTACTATCGAAAGTATGGGTCGAAAGTAACCACTAAGGGGGTCATCTCATGTGTTTTTACAACGCTCCATGCTATTACGCGTCATGTACAAGGCAAAACGGAATTCCAATGTTTGAATACACATGATAAACCTATCCTTTAAAACAAACAAAGGACTAAATCCATAGCATGGACATATAGGTATGATCCACAAGTGACACAGTTAGCACCACAATACAGTGCTTATTATACCGCTATACAGTATAGTGTCTGACTAATTTTGAAAAAGTCTGAAATTAAATTATATCACATGAAATCTGAAACAGGATGTCATGTTTGATATAATATTGTCGAAAGGGTTAAGAAAAAAACTAAACTAAATTCAGTGTGGCTGCATGTCGATACTACTCAGAATACTATAGTGACTCCCCCCACACTAGGCATGACCTATATTTTAGCCGCCATGTCTTACGGGTGTTCTTGTACAATAAAAGAAGAAAAAGCTTACTATAGTTACGCCTTATCTGACTCAGGACTTAATGTATTAGATAAAATGGAATACTATGTCTGACATCGTGTCCCACTTAATTTAACTAAGCATTCTTATTCTGTGTTGAGAAGTGGGAGTGAGCAGAAGGTTCAACATGAGTTTTAATTCTACTACTGTCCTTCTTCTTCTCTGTCTGACCAATGGGATACATTCTGACTGTGTTTGCTATGAGGAGGCAGGGAAACTAACATGCCATGGAGGAGTAAAATGTGTCATAGGATTTAAGTTGTCCTCCCTGAGTATAAGAACCAGCGAAATATACCTGACTGAGTGGATACAATCAAATGAAGTAGTTTTCAACCATGACGTCTTCCCTTTCTTGGCCGCTATACTGAACCCATCTGGTACATTCAGTTGTGACCGGGGAATATGCCAGTAAGTATAGCATGCCACAGTATATGAAGGATCCTACACAGAGGGTAACTGTGTCACTTGCCAATCCTAATATATGCCAATATCCCTTGTCGATCCTAAGGAATGGGTCTTGTCCCTTACCGATTTAAAGCAGTTGGTTTGTCACTTGTCACCAACCCCCAGCAGTCCCTTGTCCTTTTGTCCATAACGCCTAAAACAAGGGATTGTCGCCTTGTCGAATTTACCCATCAGGAGCCCTGTATAAATTATGCATGTATCTCATCTAGTATACCTTAACTATCAAAAGACGTCATGACTGTCAAAGAAATGAGTCAATAGAATGTGGCATGAGCATTATTTTAAAACAGGGGCGTGGACATCTATATAAATAGATGAGGCGAACAGGAACATGAGGATTAAGAGCCCAGGCATTTATTTTTGAACAAAAAAAATTAGAGAAGGTGGTATAAAGTATTAAATTAATACTGTTTAAATCAGACCATGCCCGTGCCTGCCTCCCGCTACATATAGCTAGAGGGAACAGTGAGTAAGGGGGTGCGGCGACACCACCGGGAGGAGCAGCTCACGGGTAGAGGGGGCAGCTCACTGCTCATACCCCCCAGCCCAGTGTGAGGCACTGCCAATTAGAGAGGGAGGTATAATATATTAAATTAATACTGTTTAAATCAGATCATGCCCGTGCCTGCCTCCCCCTACATATAGCTAGGGGGAGGAGTGACTAAGGGGGTGCGGCGACACCACCGGGAGGAGCAGCTCACCGGTAGAGGGAGCAGCTCACTGCTCCTACCCCAAGCCCAGTGTCAGGCACTGCCAACACTTAACAGCGCGCGGCAGCCTTTACACCCGCTGACCCCACCTTATGCTCTGTCCCCGGCTTAACTCTG
Organism: Harmothoe impar; assembly: GCA_947462335.1. Classification (NCBI taxonomy): domain Eukaryota; kingdom Metazoa; phylum Annelida; class Polychaeta; order Phyllodocida; family Polynoidae; genus Harmothoe; species Harmothoe impar. The sequence goes on from CANHQG010000108.1 coordinate 63,024, forward strand.
TCTGTCATAAAAAGTTCCTCTGCCTTCCAAAATAATGTATATCTGGTTGAGATAACATATGCGCACTTCAAATTCGGCTAAAAAGGGTACAAAGAAGCTGAGTATATTTTTGTCCCGATTTACGTTAAAAAAAAGACTGAGAAAGAATGCTGTTTATATTTTGTACGCCTTAATATGACTGACATATCGTCCGTATTATTTTTCTACAGTAGGACCCAGTCTGTCATTACATTCAAAGAAGAGGAAAAAGAGAGCACCATCACCCCTATGTCTAGCAGTTATGATGGAGGGAAAGAAAAAAGTCTGGATGTTACAGCTGAATACAGTGGTGACACATTTACTACGCCCTACGAACACAAAAGGTGGGAACAAGAAGTAAATAACATAACAGAATATCCTACTACTACCCTACATTTCACTGAAACAAATACCCTTGCTGTTAAATCAACAGAAAACCCTGTCAAAAAATCGGGAGTTAGTATGCTGGACAGTATAAAAGAAAAGGGGCCGCCTACTGCAGCATACCAAACAGCCGGGGTGCCTACTGTGTCCACTGCATGGGCTACTTCTATCTTTATCAACGAAAAAACTTCCACAGATGACCCTAGCAGCATAAACCCTGAATATTTTGCTTCTCCATCTACATGGTCAACGAAAAATCAAGAGAAACAGTATGTAATATAATTTTGTTGCCTTATATCTTAATATGAAAACAGGATGTTATCAACCAAACGAATGATGCCACATAAACATTGCCTTTAAGTCCAAAGTCATGCATTACATCCTGCTGTGTAATCTCCTGCGTATATCTCCTGTGTGAATTGCTGTATTATATCCTGTTGTATTTGATGAATTATATAATCCTGTGATGTACATATCTCCTGTGTCATAGTCAAGTTAAGGTAGTAGAAAGTTAAAGTAAAAAGTTAAATAAATTATCAATATAATTATTTCATAAAATAAACTTTATTCAACTCGGTGTGTCAGGAAATTGCTAAGTCCAAATATATTTCTGTGAGAAGTGCAGAATTTATTTGATAAATATTAATAAACTAAATTTTATTCCACTCAATGTGCCAAGAAATTGTTAAGTCCAAATATTTTTCTGTAAGTAGTACAGAATTTATTTCATAAAATAAATTTTATTCTACTCATTGTGCCAAAACCGCTAAGTCCAAATATATTTCTGTAACTGGTGCAGAAATGGTAAAGTCCAAATTTAGGCTTGACATAGTTGCACGATAAAACAACAGAGTCCGAATTTAAGCTGGACATTGCCATTTTATTGCTCACCCGCTCCGAGCAATAAAATGGCAAAGTCCGGATTGTGTAGTAGGATTTAAATTATTGGAACTTAAACTATTTCTTTAAAGTGTTTTCCTCAAGTGTGTGTCAAAACTGTAGAGTCCAAATTTATATAGTACACCTTAATGGTATTCGTTGAGCGGCAAAACAGCAGAGTCCAAATTTGGGCTGGACTTAGTCATTTTCCTAAAACATCCAGGAAAATGACTGAGTCCAAATTTAAGCTGGACTTAGCCATTTTCCTTGCATGCACAGGAAAATGGCTAAGTCCAAATTTAAACTGGACTTAGCCGTTTTCCTACATGCTGAGGCCTGAAGAAAACAGTAGAGTCCGAATTTAAGCTGGACTTAGTCATTTTGCGCTACCTTGGGCAAACGACAGAGTCCAAAAATAGGCTGGAGTTATTTTCTGACACACCCAGCTGGTTTGTATCTTGCAGTGAAGTACCTACCGTGCACAGCAGGGGGGTAGAGAGGGACACGGTCACGACGTCTGGAACAGATGAAGAACCACAAGGGAAGGGAGAGGGAGACCGAGCTTATATAATCCCCAACACGAGTAGCTCCGCCTCTGACTCCACCTCTCCTACACAGCACTTGTCCACTGTAGTGAGTGACAGGGGGTGGAATAGTACTGTCTTTGCTAACCCTTGGGTGACAAGTGGTATCACCATACTGAGCAGTTTGGGTGTAGCATGTTTCATTGGCAGCATTGTATATGTCAAAATAAAACAAAGGAGAGCCATATATCGCAGCGTTGCAATGGGGGATCTTAGATCATCTGATGTTGAATCAGAATATGAAGTAGAGATGCAGCCATTGAATACTATTACTACATCTGTATCAGAAACTGCAGTGTAAATTATAAACACGTCATGCCGCACCGCAATAGTTTAACACAACGTGGGTCACTCTCAGAACAGCGCGCCCAACTTGGGAATGAAATTTCCGAGTCTCATTTATCTTATTATGCCTTATTTGGATCAGTCACTTCCGGCAGCAAACATTCCCATGTGTTACACAACTTAATTAACATAAATGCCTAACAAGAAATCATCCTCATCCTCTGAATTCTGGCACCACATGTGCTGTCTACAGTATTGAGTCATCGTAGTTTATGTTTCCTGTTGCTCTTACACCTGCCTCAGAACATGGTAAAAAGGGTTGTATATGTTTACCATATTGCAGATAACATCCCTAAAAAACAACTTACTGTGCAATATCCGTCATCAATATAAATTAGCGTCATTTGCTTTCTAGCGTCCATGATAAATCATGTGAAAAAACATGTGCAACCATATAATGCTATCAGTGCGATATATAGTCAGTTGTATGCTAAAGATAAGAAATATACCTATATATATATATATATATATATATATATATATATATATATATATATTATGCCGAGTGTGTGTATATTTGATGTAGGTCGGCGGAGAAGGACGTATACAGAAACAGGATACATCATACCATACTTAAATAAAACAGCATGCAGTGCTGAGAGGTCTAGATGTGTGGCAGAGTGTGTGTCACGCTCTGCATTAAGACAAATAAATAGAGGTGTGTATAACAGATGTTTGGCATTTTATAAAAATTACGGCCAGACCGCTCTAGCTTTAACCCTTATAACACAGTATACTGATTTAATGCTTAATCTCCTAGGTCGACATACGTAGTACTGTTGAAGATATAATAGGACAAACACATGCACGCACATGAGATATACAACCCCATATATATATATATATATATATATATATATATATATATGTGTGTGTGTGTGGGGGTGTGTGGGGGTGTCTGTATATGTTATACCTGTCATATTGGTTGTATCAGTCATAGTGTGATATTTAGTCATTTCAACACAGCATGATGCCTCATAGCATCCCGACATGATTCCTGTAGTAATCTCTTTTTTATATCATTGCCTTATTACAATGTAAGCTTTATTGTATTTAAATAAACTATGTCAAGCAGTTAAAACAGTGTCATGCTATACTATAATGGTTAACACCTTACTTGGGGTACCTTCCATTTGTGAATCATGCAGTTGTTTAGATAGGAGGACGATGTCCATAGCCACGTGTTACTACTTCCCAAGCCCTGTTTAGTGCAGTTGTGCTCGTAATTGACATGTGCCGGGCGAGGTCAGAGCTGGCTGCACAGATGTGAGAAAGAAATCTATTTCAGGCGTGCATTCTGATCCTACACTTTGACCTTACGTGACATGAAAACATAAAAAAATAAACACAGGAGTGATGCAGCACGCGTATTTTGCTTGCAATGTGTGAATGACACGTTCCAGTCATGACAGCAGTTACAGAAGTGCGCTACTCTGACATAACAAGATTGCATCTGAGTGGTAAAAAAACGAGCTCCTCATACTGCCCCCTCTCCCCTCCCCAATAAATAAATAAATAAATAAATAAACAAATAAAAATGTATCCTATGCGTTACATTGACCATGCAGAAAGAGATAGCAAGGCTAATTGACTAATCACAAACAGATTGCATACAGGACATGTTGAATCAAAGTGGGTACTACTAAATGCATGCTATGTGTAACGTCATCTTAAGATGGGCACAAACAGCTGCGACCTGCTCCACACGGCATAGATGGAGAGGGAGGTCACTATGATACGGAGGAGGTAACTATATTATGTCCTACACATTAGTTGAAAATCATAATCATATGGGATATTGCAATAGTAAATCCTGACAGAATCACTAGAATTATATTTTTCCATGCAAAAGGTTTGAACTAACTTCCCCTGCTACCCATGATATATCTGGTGCAAGTTATATCATACAACATAAAAAGAAAGTAGTGGCCTCCCTGATATAGAAAACACAAACAGGGTGGTGAGACAAAATGGGAGGAGCACAGTTAGACTTGCCCCAAAGCTGGATACTAGAAGATGGTTACACCCTCCCCCTTTATCACTATACACGCAGAGTAAAGGCAGTGTAGCGCACAATATAAATAGACACGATCCAGTCTTCATGAAGAAAAAATAGGATGAATTATACTACCTCACACACCACATGTTAAACATAGAAAGTCTGGTCTTCTGGGTAAACATTGCTACCCTGGATCAAGTAAAAAGAGGAAGAGGGTAAGATGTGTCCAGGAATACGGGTTGATACAAAGACAATATTTCACCCTCTTTTCATCTGCAAAAAATTGTCCACTCCTCCCACATAGGAGGAGTCAGACAGTAAAAGTATCGTGTCCTCTGATTGGTTTAAAGATAGGAAACTTCACATGACTCCCACTTTCTCATTGGAGATGACATTTTATTTAATTCTTGTAGGAAAACAAAAATGATCAGAGGTAGTGCAGGTGGAGGAGCAAGAGGAATACTTATAATGAAAAAATGAGGCATGGGCGTGTAGCTCGGCTTATAGTGGGCGGGGCAATTCCACTCATCCTTTCATTGGTACCCCAGTATTACTTTAGTCTAAATAAGAAAATAAAATATGGACTACACAACTGGAGGGAAATGGGGAAAATGGCTAACTTGTTACAATACTTTGCGACAAGATGGACCCTCCGAAAAGTCTTGCGGGTTTATTGAAACTGTTTGCCCCACTTCTGGGACAGGCCTTCTATGAACCAAAGAAAGAGGGTGAATGCAGATATAAGGTAGGTGTCAACCTTAGTTGGGAACATCCATTTGGACAAAATTATCCATATATCAGATGTCGTTGTTTAGACGGTAAAACAACTGAGTGCAATGCCCCATGCCTCCCTACTACACACGGCTCACAGATAGGGCAAATGTGTAGATACCACGTCATATTGTGCAGAAAGTCACATGACATGTACAAACACGCTGCATTGTTGGGTAAATTATATCCCAGCAAAAAGGCGCTGTACCATGCCATTGAATCTGTGTTGAGATTGTTCCATTCTCTATACCTTTTCGGGCAGACAGATTCTGGGCATGCAATTTACTTATCTCAACTGTTGACAACTTTAATAGATACACGCTGTATTAGTAATGCAGTGGGCTCTTGCAGCTACAGATACAACACTGCATATGCAATCCAGTGTCTGTATTCCCCTCAGAAGTTGAGACAAATATTCCAATCCAACTTAAAACTCCTGATACAACAAAAGGAGTATTTCTCATATAGAATGATTTTCTTCAACCAGGATTTTTTCATCCGACCAATAGATATGACTATGCTCTGCATGGAGGCAATTGAGATGGGGGCACTGGCATACTACATCAAACAATTCTCATGTTCCCAGCTTCTGCGAGACACTTTGTACCGGCAAAGTTTATATCAAAAGAAATATAGAATATTGTATCACCCCATTCTTAGGTCATATTTAGTATATCATTAGGCACCTATCATCACATAGTATAAGTATTGTGTGATATTCTTTTTGTTCTAAATATAATATGGTGTCATGATATGGCGATCAATAATTCTATTATGCTAGTACATCGTGCAATATCACATGGGTTCAGACGATAAGTTAGAAGTCTGTGATATAAAGTCGAGTACCCCATATTTGCCAAACTAGACAGATTGTTAGGTGAGGCAAAATGGTTGAGATATGATAGAATTACCCCTTTTGTCAGTCACCACTATATTATATTGAGAGATAAGAGCAATTCTATGAGATGCAGTACATGCGGCATACAGAGGATGTACACCCGTGCCTGGTCTTTCTAGACACATTGTTAAGTAGAGCAGGATAATGGGAATGCATATAAATTGTCGCGCAAAAATAGAATGTATCTTATCGTGATAACATATACAAAAAGATTCCAATACAATGCTTTATGATATATGTGATCAAAATTATTTCATATATCAGCAAATATGAGAAGGGAAACATTCGGAGAACAATCAAAATTCTAGATGGAGACTTTGTCTTGGCCTTCCCGGTGGCGTCTCTGAAGATATAATTAACCTAATTACATAATAATTAAGGTTAACTATATTACTAACAAGACTATAACATGATTCGACATGTTACGACATGTAACAGCGCATGGCGCGCATTCATGCTAAATAGTAGAATGGTTTAGGTCCTGTAGAGCTTATAATATGATATTAGTTCTAGCATTTTCCAGCAGAGGGCTAAACGCGCTGAGTCAATAGGGGTATAATGCAGCAAGCGGGGGATGAGATATAACGCTTGATTCGACTATATCGTTCATTATGCCAGACCAAGCTTTATTTATATATTTACATAAAATATTATCATTGAAGAAAAAGGAACCGTAATATATGATACCAGTTATATGAACGAGCAAAAGAGAATTAGGTTACCTCAACACCTTTTACCTGATTCCGCGGAACATACAAATACGACACGGACAAGGCCAATATGTTATTCATGGTACCCCAAAGTTGGGCAGACCCCGGTCTGCCCGACTCAGGCACCAGTAGGCTGGTGAGTCAAACCCCTGTAGTTCTACTTTAAACTTCATGTCATCCATCTTAGGTTGATGCACCACTGTAGACCACCTGGGTAAAGTCACCACGGACCACCTGGATAGTGCCCCATACACGGGGCACAAAAAGACCCCCTCTACAGGGGGTCAACCTATAAAACCAAAATTAATCCATATGGCTCATGTGAAACATCATAATAAAGACGCGTAATTATAACTAGTTACAAAGTCTTCCTCACACTGTCCCTCATGTATATCCCTCGAACCTCGCACTGCCCCTCATGTATCCCTCAAAGTTATAATATGCCGTTTCCATGCAGCAAGCAAGAGATATAGTAAAACAGTTTGGGTCCTCCATACCATCATACATGATAGTTTGTGTGGTAAACACCAGATGGCAGCAGTATGAGCTGCAGAGAGATTGCTTGTACTGCTCTATGTAAGATGCTGCTTGAAACAGACTTTATTTGAATGCAATGTAACATTAAAACAAACAACATATTTAAACCAGTTCATGAAATAAATAAATAGCTGAAATAACTGATGATAGGATAGCAAAGGCAGATTAAAAGGATTGTTTTCAATAGGACACCACATGTAGGGGCGCAGTGAAAGTATAGAAAGAGTTAGCTGAAGCAGGTTCATCGCTTACATGTGTCGCGCTTGAGGTTACTAGCCAAGATAGGACCTCTTTTCGCAAATTTTTGTAGGACCACGCATGATAGTGTGTCCGACATTGAAATCAAGATTATTATCATTATCATAAATTGTCGCGTACTGTCCGCGGGTTATACGTATTTCAAAAATTAGCAAAAAAGGTAAAAATAGAGGGTATAGTATAAAACAACATATTGTTGTTTTATACTATACCCTCTACTTATACTACTAACGTCACCCAAAATTTGGCACCCTTTTCAAGGGAAAACATTTTCTAAAATCATACCCTTTTCAAGGAAAAGTTAGCAAAAAACAGAGCCTTATCATGGGTGAACCTGAAAAATCTATCATAATCACAGGTGATTCTGAAAATTTACCCCAATATCAAGGGTAGCCAAGAAATATCATACGGAAATAAAGTAAATATCAACCTTTAAAAAGCCATTATGATTTGGAAATGTACCCTTTTCTCCCCAAATTTGCTCAAAAAGCACCCCTTATCAAGGGCCCTCGCGGGTCCGTGCCTAGGGCCCCAAAAAAGACCCTTTCCCTTGGAATAGTGTTCACACATGGTATTTAAATCTGAGGGAGTGGCCCCCCCGGGGTCACTCCGCGTCACGTTTCCCGCCACTGCTGCCTGGTAAAGACGCGTGACGTCACACGCGGTGGTGCCCCTCAGCCTGCAGCCTCGAGCCCTCCAGGCCCATTACAGCCGTCAGGCTGTAATGGGCCTGGACAAATTTGTATCTAATAACTGTGACCTAGTTAGAAAATGATCCAGGATCCTGGATCATTTCTTAATGAGATAGCTCAACCACTGATTGGTTAACCATGGTCACATGACCATGAATGAGGTTGTGTATGGCCTCATGGGTTCGAATCCCACCTTGGGAAAACGTAGGTTCGTTTTTTTACGTTATTTATTTGGCCTTTTTTAAGCAAAAATACCCCAATGCTGGTATAGTAATAACACATATTACATATTAGGATAGGGACAATAGTGTAATAAAGGGCCATTGAACAGATACCAAAATTACTACCCATTGTGCCATGGTGGGACTCGAACCCATGATGTCCAGATTGGTGACATCCATTACAACCCAATACATAAGCATTCTCCCAGACTGTATACATACAGTCGGGGTCCGAGACTGCTCAGCCTGCCGCCCCTGCACCCCGTTTAAGTAGGTCACCAAGAAAGTGGGCGACCTTTTGTTTTTCTGTGAGCCATAAGGACCCACCTACCGACTCACATCCCCTAAAGTGTCCGCCATGGCGACAGATTCAGAGTCGGAATCATTAGGGAGCAGTATCAACTCGTTAGAAGATTTAGCAGACGACTTTCGGTACGACCCCAGGATGGGCATAAAGCCCTATCAGTTTGAACCCATGCGGCGGACGGCAACAACCACTGCCCCCACAGAGTCAGAGGAGGAAGGAGAGGAGGAGGATTCAGAGTCAGAATCAGAATCAGAATCGTCGTCAGAGGAGGAGGTGGAGGAGGGCAGGGAGGGAAACACGGAATGGTGTCAGTGCACCCAATGTGACTGTTCTACCCTCTCACGTCCCAAGGAGCACAAATGCTGCCTGGAATTTGCTACCATAAAGGGAGACCTCCTGAAAAATGGTAGGCTAAGGGAGTGTTCATTTATTAGTTAGATCTAGTTACAGGGGGGTGGTGGCGCAAAAAATTCCGACCCCTCCTGAGGGGGGGCGTACAAAATTCTGATTCCTCTTCAGGGGGGGAGGCGTAAAGAATTGAGCCCCTTTTTAGCAAAAAAGCCAGTGCGTTACTATAGTTCAAAGGGGGTGGGCGTAAAATTTTAAGTGCCTTCGGCAAGGGGGGGGGCACACAATGTTCCACACGCTCTCAAGGGGGGGCATAAACATTTTTCGCATCTCCGCGGGGAGCGTGCGAATTTTTTTACACCCCCCCGGTCGAGGGGTCAACATTTTTTACCCCCCCCCCCTGACGGCCGAAAATTGGCTCGCGTGCGGGCCCTTTGAAGCATAGTTATGTGCGGGCATTTTGGCTCAAAACAGGTTAAATTATTTTGACCCCCCCCCAAGAGGGGTCCAAATATTTTTGCCCCCCTCCCCACATCAAGGGGTCCAAATTTGTTTGCCCCCCCCCCCAAACCCCCCACCCCCCCCCCCTCTGTTGTTAAAAAATGATCACTCCCTTACATATTTGAATGGGGAATAAATGGGAAATAAAATATAGGTCTACAGCAAAAGCGCATTTTAAAGACCAAGAAAAAATTGTTGTATTCCGCTAACATAGCCCAAAAACATAGGGTAGGTAGGTAAGGTTGAACCGAACAAGAACCATGCCCATATTGAACATTCTAGCTCATTTTTAACTAAATTAATTTTTGAGCCCTAATCATCAGACCATGTCACTTTCAGAAATGGCCATGTCAAATTTAGTCTCTTATTTCAGAACTGTCCTGTATAACAGAACACCCCAGCTTCCCCGTGCTCTGCCTCAACCCTGACGTGCTGCGCAATGTCCTCGTGGCCCTCAACAACGTCCGCTGTGACAACTGGAAGGTGAAACCCCCAGGCAATAGGTAGGTCAGACATGCCAAAGTTCCTAGGCCTTAAAAAAAGATGTGTTCAGGTAGCATGTCCCCAAAAGAAATTGGATAGGCAGGTTTTTTTGCTCTTTAATATTTTTACCAATTTCCTTGGATTAGGAGAAGAAAATTCTCCCATTTCTCATCTTTTCAGTCCAAAATTTTTATTTCTAAGTAAAAATTTCAGTAAGGCCCTACGCCGACCATTAAGATTCTACGCCGGCAAAAGCCGGCCTACCGGCGTCATTTCTGCAACACTGACCCCTTGTTGTTCAAAAGGGAACACTCCCTAATATTTCCATGCCTACTCTGTTGCAGCTCCCTGCAGAGGGCTGCGTATTGGCAGTTCCAGTGGTGGATGGACGGACTCCTCGGTCTACATGTGCGCTCCGTTCTCCCTGCATGCGCAGTAAATATGATACGGAAGGCATTCCCCAACCCAGCAGGTCAACCATATGAGCCTATATGATGATTGAGGACAATGAACAATGAATAGGTTAGGAGCTAATTTAGGACCGATTTTTATTTTTCAGTCACACAACCTAGTTGTGTTCATATAAGTATGTGTGTAGCTTTTTAAATCATTCCTATACTTATAAATGCATTAAATATAGAGAAATCCAGGTCAGAATAGGTCAGGGGACCCGTCTTTATTAGATATAAGGGTCCCCTGATCTGGTTTTCTCTATATGCAATGCATTTGTAATCATCAGGATGATTTAAAGAGCTACACATATATTTGTATGGGCATTATGAACACAAATATGTTGTATGATCGAAAAATTAAAATTGTCCCCAAATTAACTCCTAACCTATCTTTAACCCTTGAACTGCAAGGCGATGCTTCAAGTATCATGGTTGTTCATGATGCATCAGGATGTACTACTGGCGCATCATGTAGATCATTTACATTCCTGTATTAAAGGCCCTTTAAAGTTCATCATTAAGTACGAGTGCAGCCGTTGTGAGTTGTCAATGATGCATCTCTCCAACAATATAAAAACTACACTTCAGATTTGAGTGATGTTCATTAAACATTTTAAACACCTACTCGATTCTTGTCAATAATTTGTACACATGTATTAGGTCAAATAAATTCAGCTTTCAACATTGTCAGAAATCTGTGGTAAATATATGTAAAGGTGTGTGTGCAGTATTCATACATACGGTTATCTAAAAATTTTTGGAGTTTTTATATCGTTTAGAACCCATGTTTTATTATATTTAGAACGAATAAAATCTCCAGCCTCTTATCAATTATATTAATGTTTATGTGGACAGGCAAAGACTGTGGAAGCCTATTAACATAATTTAGTAACGGCACATTCCATCGGCCCTTCCCTCAGGTACTTGTAGCAGGGCTTGTCAATCAGAAGATGTATGACCCGCTGCATTGCCATAACAGGAAGTGAGGCCAGCTTGGTACGGGCATCCTGATTGGCTGATGAGTGATAAAGATGCAAGCGTGGACATGATAAACCCTGCTGCGAGAACGAGATTTTCCAAACACTGTTTGCACAATTCTCAGCAAACATACTATTTAAATTAGTATGTGTGCAGTGGCATATTCTGGTTAACTCATATTATTAAAAACCTCTGGATGTGGAAGAGTTTAATGGTCTCAGACTTTGACATATTTGTTTTTGGATACATAACTACCAGAAATGTCAAACCTAGATAAATTTATCTCAGTAATGAAAACTAGTGATGCTGTTGTTATAAAGGCACTTGCCAAGTTTGTATGGACTGTAAATGCAAAGACAGCAGGTTTAATTCAAAGTTAAAATGTACTATTTCATGTAACTGTAAAGAGGAAGTATTCTCAGAACCCACATGTGGGTATGTATGCCATGCCTGTATTTTCTAGTATGTATGACTATGAATGTGTGTGTGAGTGGGTGTTTTGTATACCTTATAACTGTATATTATCTTGTGTTAAAACTAATAGATATATGTAGATATGTAGTAATTAGCTGTAGAGTAGAAACATATGCTGAAGGTATGACACATAGGTCAGTAATGACCTCCTTTGTTATCAATAAAAGATTATTATTATTATTAAAAGTGTCTAGGCCTAATAGGCTTATTTAGTTAACCCTCTATGAAGGGCATCATTTTGACAAATTAAGGCAGTTAGGGTTATGCTTGGACTCAGACCACACTTAAAAAGATTCTGTTTCCAGTGGAGCGGGCAGGTGACTTTTTTTTCCCAATGCCACCTGGCCGCATTTAAAATCTTTTTTTTACTGCTGTGATATAGCCATTAATTTAATTAAATCATTTAGTCTGACACATTTCTCTTTGAACTACGACTGTGGTATCAGCTGTAACATGAGCTGATTAGGGTCATTCATATTGTAGTGTGGGTGGGGTTAGTGCAGGGAAAGATTACTTTAATGATACTTTGAGTGAAAGGACATCCCTCCAAAAAAAAAAAAAAATTGCGGCCGCCCGGGTGAGTGTTTTTTAGCCCACCCGCTCCACCGGAAACAAACATTTTCTAAAGTGTGGCCTCATGCTTTTATTGGACAGGTAACATGTTCCAGATTCATCACTGGATTGTTTTTCTTCAGTTAACCAGAGAGTAGCAGGAGCTAGTTAGGAACACAAAGAGGAGGAGAACTCTGGAGTAAACGGCGGCACCTAGAGCTGAAGACGTTGGGGTGGGACGAGTAGTGAACACCTTCCTTGTGGTAGAAGTCATCTGTGGGGTGGTCATCTGGCTGATCATGGGCTGTCCGTTACAGTGGTTGAACCTGCAGCATATGGTGGTGGAGCCGTCACTCGGGGGTTGTGTGTCCGGCCAAAAAGTGCCCTTCCCAGCCGCACACATGTGTATACAAAATATACCAAGTGCCCACCCCCCCGGGTTAGGAACGCAAGGAGGAGAAGAACCCTGGAGTAGACGGCAACACCGGGGGAGGAAGATCTCGGGCCGGACCTGTATAGTGAATGCCTTCTTGGTGGTAGAAGTCAGCAGCAGGGTGGTGGTCATGCGGCTGATCATCGGCTGGTTGTTACACAATGTTTTAAAAGTGTCTAGGCCTAATAGGCTTACCGTATTCGATGTAATAAGCGCACAGTGCGCTTAAAGAATGATTATGGACACCTTTAAGTAGTTAAGAGTTTAATTGGGGTCATAAATTGAGATATATTTGGTTATTTTGTAGTATAAAAATTGGGGAAAAAATGGGGTGTGTGTGCTTATTAGGAGGTGTGCGCTTATTACGTCGAATACAGTATTTATATCATTTAATTAACCCTCTATCAGTGACATCATGTTGACAAATGAAGGCATTAAAGCAGTTTTTAAAGGGTTATTCCTGCATTTATCCAAATAGTCAGTCATGGAGCTGCAGACGTCGGGGTGGGACCAGTGGTGAACACCTTCTTTGTGGTAGTGTCATATCGGGCCATCGTCAATTAGCATTTGACTGATATCTGAGATTTGATATGCACGAAAGTAAGTAACACTACAATCAGTGGTTAGGTGTGTAGTTTGGGTTTATTGTACATTAGGTCTACGTTGGTATGCACCTAGTACCCTACCCAGCTCTCTCTGACTGGCTAGTAGCGTGTACCCCTTATATACAATAGGGTGGTGCAGCGCCACTGGTGGTGCGTGTAGGTACTAGGTAGCAGGTGTTTGTGTGCTTTGTCCTCGGCTTGTATGCAGGAACAAAGCAATTGTATATGATATTCTTGGTCAATTAATAGCGGTTTGAGCCATCATAATATCACAGTAGAAGCCATCAGCAGGGTAGTCGTCATGCAGCTGGCCATGGGCTGGCCATTACACCATGTTGTTTCAAAAGTTTCTAGGCCTAATAGGTGTATTTATATCATTTAATTAACCCTCTATCAATGGCATCATGTTGACAAATGAAGGCTTTAAAGCAGTTTTTAAATGGTTATTCCTGCATTAATTGTGACTACAGAGGGGTTTTGGGCGACCTGGGCTGTTTTCCCGGCGACTTCTCGACCTGGTGCAATAATTTAAGCGACCTGGCGACTTTTGGACAAATTTGGTTAAAGTAAAAATGGTCTAAAAAAGCGACTTTGGGCCTTTAATTTCGGTGACTTTCCGACCTGAAGGGGGGGGGGGCACCCCTCTGCACCCCCTTAATTGGACAGGTGAATATATTCCAGATTCATCACTGGATTGTTATTCTTCAGTTAACAAGAGAGGAGCAGGAGCTAGTTACGAACCCGAAGAAGAGGAGAAATCCGGAGTAAACAGCGAGACCTGGAGCTGAAGACGTCGGGGTGGGACGAGTAGTGAACACCTTCCTTGTGGTAGAAGTCCCCTGTGGGGTGGTCATCTGGCTGATCATGGGCTGTCCGTTACAGTGGTTGAACCTGCAGCATATGGTGGTGGAGCCGTCACTCGGGGGTTGTGTGTTCGGGCACTGGGCAGCACAGGACCTGGATATAGCCACCACACCATGAGCCCGGTCGTGTTCACGCACGTACTGTAATAGAGGAAAGATTAAAGCGACATGGTCAGATGATTATCCCAGTTAACAAATAACGTTAGGAGCCCTTGATGAGGGGTCCCCATGTCGCATGTCGGTTTTAAGAAATGGCCATGTTGCATGTCTATGTCGCTTAAAAATGCTCATGTCCCATGTCGAATTTGAGAACTGTCCATGTCCCATGTCACTATCTTTTTAAGCCTCATGTCGCATGTCACTAGGCCTCATGTCGCATGTCGAATTTAAGAAATGCCCATGTCACCGTGTCGAATTTAGGGGTCTAGGGCCATACGTTATACACCATTTTCTAACGTTATATGTCAGCGTTTTTCTAGGGCTCTTTAGTATGGCATAACGTTATGTAAAGTTTAAAACACTATTTTGACGTAAATTAAGGACTCTCAGCACCCAAATTGCAATAAAACAGTTTGAGGGGTATACTTCCAAGGAAATGTGTTAAACCTGTACGTATTATATATCAATTGAACCATCTATAATAGCTTTATCAAATTCCTTTGATTATTTCTCATTTTAGTAGCCATGGAATGTGGATGGAACAAAAACGTTCCATTTTCAGCCTCTTTTTTTTCCTGTGGTGGAAATTGGACAAAATTCTTGAATTTCTAGATTAAAAACTAAAATTCATGTCTATACCTGGGGTGCTTTTTTCTCTTTTCCTGATATTCTAATTATTAAGGCCTACACAGCTCTTCAAAGTTGCATAGTTAGCTAAAAAGTGGGTGATAATAGGGGTAAATAGCCATTTTTACCATTTTTTAGTAACTATGCAACTTTGAAGAGCTCTGTAGGCCTTAATAATTGGAATATCAAGAAAAGAAAAAAAAGGACCCCAGGTATTGATATCAATATCAGTTTAAAATAGTTAAACCTAAGAATTATGTCCATTTTCCATCCCATAATGATGTTGAAATGAAAAGAAGATAAAAAGGAACGTTTTTGTTCCATTCACGTTCCACAGTGACGAAAATTCCAAATAATGGAAGGAATTTGATAAAAGTATTATAGATGGTTCAAATGATGTATAATATGTAGAGGTGTAACACATGTACTTGGAATTAAACCCTCATAACCGTTTTAGTGCAATATGGGTGCTGAGAGTCCTTAATGTTTTTTGTTAGCTGGGATGGCTCAAAATAAGGATCTTGTTTAAAGTAAATAAGACCCAGTTAACAAAAAAAACATTATTTTACGTCAAAATAACGTTTTTAACTTTATATAACGTTTTGCCATAATAAGGAGCCATAGGGAAATATATAACAATGTATAATGTTTTTTTGTTTACTGGGGAATGTTCCTATGGTCATACTTCATGTCCCACCTTTTTCTCATTCCATATAATTCACCTTCGAATTTTCCCTTAAATAGTCATATAATGCTTTGATGTGCTATGCCCTTTGTCATCATCATGGGTAAAATTCGGCATGCCCTACACAGCCCTTTTAAAAATCGATCAACAGACACAGAAAAATCAAGCAGAACGTATTGGATAAAAATCGACACAATGACTAGTACAGTGGCTCAAGAGGGTCAAAAGGTGAAATTTCATTTCAGAAATGAAAATTGAAATGAAAATTCTTTTTTTTTTGAAAATTGAAATGAAAATTCACTTTTCAAAATGAAAATTCACTTTTATGGGTGTGGACCACCAAATTCGACATGGCGACATGGCTATTTCTTGTAATCGACAATCGACATGAAGCCTAGTGACATGTGACATGAGGCTCAGAAAACATAGTGACAGGCGACATGGGCAATTCTTAAAATCGACATGAGACATGGGCATTATTAAGCGACATTGACATGCGACATGGCCATATTTTAAGATCGACAATCGACATGGGGACCCCCCATCCAGACCCCCACTTTTCAATGTGAAAATTGAAATTGAAATGGGGAAATCACTATTGTCAAAGAGTCACCTGTCAACACACAGTAACATGCAGTCAATCGTAGAGTTTCAGTGAATTTTCATTTCAGAAATGGGTGCTGTCAATCTGTCAGCTGTCAACAGCTTGTGACAGGTATCCTTTAGCATTGAGATGAAGCCCTACAAGGGCTGCAGTGTGGGGGCAATGAGGGAAATTTTTTGCGTGCCCTGCTGGAATTTCCAATCCCCATCCCATGTTAAAAAAATGAATACTCCCGTAAGTCTCTAAAAAAAAATAAGTTAAATGAGCACTTACCACACAGACATTCCCAGAGCAGGATGTGACATCGTTCCCATTGAACCGGTACTCCCCGCAGCTGGCGGCCATGACGGTCTGACTGCCGTTTACGTAGTTACACGAGTAACACATTAACGCCTCGCCACCTGCAATATTAGGGTGAAGAACTATAAATAGCACATATTCTACATTTATATATAAGGGTGACCAAATTATTTGTAAAATAAGAGATAGGGCTCGGGGGGGGGGGACATTGCCGACAGAGTGCTTACTCAAAGACCTGAGCTTTAATATATTTTGTTCCATAAAGCAGCAGATGGCACCATTTTAATTCCAGAATTTCAAAATTTTCTAAAAAACCTTTTCCTCCAAAAACAAGGTTCCATTCCCAAGCATAAAGACCTGAGCTTTCAAATATTTTGTTCCAAAAAGCAGCAGATTGCACAAATTCAAGTTTTTAATTCCAAATTTTCAGAACCTTCCTTCAAAAAACAGTTATAAGCGGCTGGGAAATAGAGCTATGATCATTTTTATATTTGTGCTAAAATGCATCAGAATGCACCATTTCCAGGCTAGACATTCTACATTTTCATGGGGACATCCCTAAATGGCAGCATTAGGCTTTCAGATTTCCAAAAGTTCACCCCCCCCCCCAGGTTTATCACAGTTCTGCACAAGAAAATGTACCTGTGCTGTGCTCGAAACAACTGAAAATAGAAACTTTTCAGTTATTCTCATTTTCCTACCATCTGACAATTTTCAGATCACATCCCTGTTTTGCACATTTGCTGAAACTCCCCGTGCACTCCTACCCCCAATTGTTAAATAATAACCACACTGAAAATCCATAGATTGAAAGGGTTAGTCAGTACAGACTATCCTAGGTTGGTGATATGAGTTCTAGTCATGATGGCAAAGTTATATTCAAAAATGACTGAGGGATCAGTCAGTAGTGGCTAACCTAGGTTCATTATTGGTGTGTTTTATTTGTATGCCACTAGTTGGGGCCACCTGTCATGACCAGTCAGTGGCACCCCCTGGGAAAAAAAGACTAAGGTTGGTTAGTCAGTACTGACCAACCTGACAATAATAACTGACCTAGGTTGGTCGTATAGGGAGCCAAAAAATGACTACCGTAAAACCTCGCGTATAAGCCTAACTCGCGTATAAGCCACACCCCGACTTTGGGCCGATCCTATAAGCCGCACCAGCGATCTGGTTATGGTGATTTTAGTACTGTAATATAGGAGCAAAAACTCATGTATAAGCCGCACCTGGACTCTGTGCCGATCCTATAAGCCGCACCAGCGATCTGATTCGCATACTAGCCGCGGCTTATACGCGAGGTTTTACGGTAACTAGGTTAGGCACTAGTGACTGAGAGGTTGGGCGTATAGGGAGCCTAGGAAAATCAGTGCACTCCCTAAGGGCACTATGTTGTCCCTCACCTTGCGGTAGTGCAGACACACTTAACAGTGTAACGAGCAGGGTCTGGACAAACATGGCTGCCTGTGATGTGAATTAAGGTGGTGTACTGGAAATATAAACAAAAGACACTAAAGTTTTTAATTTTGTATCAGTATATGAAGTTAAGTACAAAATAATGTGTCAAGGTACTATTTTTTCTAACATATTCACTATTGGTAAAATAGATACTTATTATTATATTCGAACCAAATCTTTTTAATCCCTTAAGAGCTGCATAATGCTTCAATGCACTATACATTTCTGTCGGCATGATAAGTAAGGTAGTGTTCATTCATTAATTACAGGGGGGGCGGTGAGATTTCGGGCGTAGGGGCAAAATCTTTTTACGCCCTCCCTCAAGAGCGCGTGGAACGTTTCGTGCCCCCCTCGCCGAAATTTTTTTTCGCCCCCCCCTTTGAACTATAGTAGTGTGCTGACTTTTTTTCTAAAAAGGGGCTTAAATTTTTACGCCCCCCCCCCCCCGCCTCAAGAGGGGTCAGAATTTTTTACGCCCCCTCCCCCCCGCTCAGGAGGGGTCGGAAATGTTTACACCCCACCCCCCCTATAAATAATAAATGAACACTCCCTAAATGTAGCCCTGGTGAATACCCTACAGTGCTACATTCATGCATCATATCGACATGCATCATACCATGTAACCTATTGACATGCATCATATCGCATCATGCTGACTCCCAACGTATCAGCATGATGCACTGGTGAGTTAGTCACCAGTGTTGCATTGGTGCATCATAAAAACTAATATACATAAATCATTAAGGTATCTATCAATTATCGTTTTAGATATTTAAAAAATGGATTTAGATACGATACCTTGGTAGTAGGAGTTGGTGTCGGTGTGTAGTGATAAGTATGTGCCTGTCAGTGTGAAGTCATCCTGTGTGTCTGATCTTCAAGGATGCTGGCAAATGTAGAATGTACAGGAACTCCACTTTGGCCAAAAAGGTTTGTTTCAGGTCACCCGACCGACCCTGTATAAACAGGGCCGGTCCTACACTGAAAATCCATAGATTGAAAGGGTTAGTCAGTACAGACTAACCCAGGTTGGTCATATGAGTGTTAGTCACAATGGCAAAGTTATATTCAAAAATGACCAAGGGGTCAGTCAGTAGTGGCTAACCTAGGTCCATCATTGGTGTGTTGTATTTGTATGCCACTAGTTGGGGCCACCTGTGATGACCACTCAGTGGCTCCCCCTGGAACTAAAAAGACTAAGGTGGGTTGGTCAGTAGTGACCAACCTGGCAATAATAACTAATCTAGGTTGGTGGTATAGGGATCCAAAAAATGACTAACTAGGTTGGGCACTAGTGACTGAGAGGTTGGGCGTATAGGGAGCCTTGGAATATCAGTGTACGTTCTTTTAAAATGCAATTTTGAAGAAATCTTCGTATTTTCACCATTTTATAGTCAATTTTAGGTTATGTGGAAAAGCTGGCTAGGACATTTATTTACTTTTAAAAGATTTTAAAAAATCGACCTACCGACCCTACATTTTCTTCCCATGTTACCTGAAACAAACCCCCTTTTTTTGGCCTTTGCACAAATATAGGGCAGTTATGCATGTCAGTAGTGTGAGGGAGTGGTGATTATTTAACTACAAGGGGGGGGGAGGGGTGTTATTTGTAGAGATAAAAATTGCTTCTATACCTATACTCTATTACCACATGTATGAGGGTCTATGTACTAGTAATCGAGAGAGCTATGTTCAAACTTGATTTGCATTTGTATTTGTAGTGATAAACCACTCAAAATGACACAAAAAAGGTACTCAGCAATGTAGATGCATTATGTATTAAAGAAATAAAGTGAGCATTGCTCTGTTTAAAAAAGAACAAGGGCGGAGGTGGTGGAATCTTCCCCCGACCTTGTAAAGTGTCATGATTGGACATGTTTCGTACACATCCCCTTTTATGTATAGTTACACCTGGGCCTTTCAGTTAAAAACAAGCGATATCTCCCCCCCCCCCTCCCCAACCCCAACATAAAATAATTGCCCCCTTTAAGGGACACATATAGTACTTAAATGTTTTATATGCCCTTTGTTGGCATGATGTATGAAAGCAGCCATGGCAAAAAAAACTCGCTATAGTGGAGTCCAGGCTATAGTGTGTTTTTCCATATATCTACTGTAGGAAAAAGTTCATGACAATGATTATTTCATAATACTTTGCACAGTGCAGCTCTTCAAACTCCATTTTATATTGAAAGTGACCGGGCAGTCTTTGACCGGGCACAGGAAAAACTTGATAATGCTATGATTTACGTAATAGGGTCTACATTTAAACATAACCAACTTTGAAATAAATTTCCTTTTATATGGTCGGAAAATATGCTTTGACTTTTTCCAACATTTTCTCACTGTATGGGCCTAATTTATGCTATAAAGACGTTTTAAGGTCAAAGACGTCACCTGGTCAAAGACGATCCAATTGTTACAAAGTCGTGAGACTGACTCAAAAGATTACCATGGTATAAGGCTCCACCCACAGCTTTTATTGCCCAAACTTAGGGATATATGAGGAAAATGTATGCATATATACATAGAGTCAAACTGTTGTCAATCCTTTTATTTAATGTCACATAAGTAAATAACAGTGATAACATTCATATTTCTCTATTAAACATTTACAATTGTTTAGATTATACTGTATAAAACTAGTGCATACAAACAACTTCATGAAGAAACTGTAAGATAAATGTAATTCTTGTTTTAAACAACAAATATATTTCCACTTGATACACGACGATGGAATTTGGCTCACATGTATGTCATACATTGTAAAAGAAACACCTCGAAGATTTATTGGCAATAAAAGCTAAAGTTGTTCAAAAAAACACAACTTTTCCCTAGTTTGCCTGTTGCCCCCTGTGTATAGATGGAGGCACCATGAACAGCTTCCCTGTGAGCTTCTGCAGAGTAACACCAGGGGGACCTAGTGTTCTGTAAATGAAATCAGCCACCTTTCCTGCACCAAAGGACGAACTAGCTATTAAAGGGAGTGGTCATTTTTTAACAACAGGCTGTAGGGTGGCTGGAAGGTCTGGTCGACCACGCTGTCCGTATCTGATCCTATGTTAACTGACCCTTTTATGACCTGGTCTTATTTTGGTTAGGGAGGAGATGGAGACTTATAGTAAATTGGTATCACAAGACATTGAATGGGTCCATCACATACAGGCTGGAATAAGCAAAATAAATTGTATTGCATAATGTAATTCAGGTGCAATGTGGACAGACCTTTAGATTTCGGGTCTATTTTGAGCTCTATAACTGGGTGATCTCTTGAACATCTCCTTTGGGAGAATTTACACTGCTGAATGGCAAATCCATGTATCAACGAGATCATTTTTTTATTTGAAGCATTTTGAAAGCAAGTATCCCATGGGAGGTCTTATTATCAACTCACAAACTAATATCTGTTTGAGATAAGATATCAAAGATTAAAAAGATATGCTTCAATATTTTTATAGAAAGCTTCAATTGGCAATTTACAGCAAACTACCGAAGACAGAGCTGAATAAACTGAAAATGATGCATTTGGGATAGAAATGATACAACCTACCGCCTCAGGGTATCTCCTGGGGGTGATGTGAGGTGTTCTTATCAGTTTTAACATGGTGCAATACCAGATGGCAGCACTGTATAGCACCAGCCCCTATGGGGTGCAATGGAGCATGAAGGGCATCGTTTCAGCAGATCCACCCCAGGTGGCATAGTAGTACAGTAAGAAGACTGCTATGAGTAAGAGTTCTAATAGTGGCCTTGGCACCAGTTCAAAATCTGTTTAAGATTTATCAGGGTGAGGTTGATTCAAACAACTATAGCTGATTTCCTATTTATTGCATCGCCATAACAAAAGTAGTTTTGGAAAGTCGAATATAAGGGCTATTGGTAGATATGCAGCATGTTTATGTCATATGGTTTTATAAAAATCGTCCGGCCACCCTACAACGGGGGGGGGGGGGGAGGGGGTGGATTTGGGGTGACCAAAAATATTTGGACCCATTGAAGGGGGGGGGGACCAAAAAATGTGCACCCCTTTTTGGCGAAAAAGCCAGCGCATTACTGAAGCTCAAAGGGGTCGGCCGCGCTCAATTTCAACTTGCCTGAAGGGGGGACCAAACAAAATTCGATCCCTCCAGTGGGGGTGGGGGGAAAAAAATGTCGACCCCCTCGCGCAAAAATCCACTGACCCCCCCCCCCCCCCCCCCATTGTTAAAAAATTACCCATCTCTGAGTGACTAGCCGCCACCCATTTTACTAGGGTTACCGCCTGCAATGAATAACCCGGCCCTAAAGGGTTAATGATGGGATTGTAGTGTGGGAAAGCAGCAGCCGGATACAGTACCTAGCGTTCGATGTAACCCTTTAAAGCTTGACCATCATGGTTGAAGTGATACCAAAAGCACTTTTGGATATAGTTCAGTTTTCATTCACAAGAGGGCTCTTAAGGGCTGGGAGCTCAGCTCTTACAGGCACAAGATAGGGTGAATATGTTGTAGCTGGATAATGGGTCCCCTGTCCAAACACTGCTGCCCTCTGGTGGAACTGTTATTTCAGTCCATGTATGGAAAACTTATTCCCTGATGGCCCAGCTTTAAGTACGGCATGGCCCATGGGCATGGCCCTTGGTTGCAATTGCCGTCATGATGCCGTCATGATGCCAAACAAATAAAAAGGCTTGTTTCAGGGAAAATGGGCAGCAAATGTAGGGTCGGTAGGTCGGATTTTTTTTTAAAACTTTTCTTTTAACATGAAAGTACTGGCCGGCCTCTCCGAAGACCCTGAAATTTACCAACAAAGGGTAAAAATACGGAAATTTCTTCAAAATTGCATAAAAAAATGTAGGGTCGGTGGCTGACCTGAAACAAACCTTTTTTTTGTTTGGCCTAATGTAGTGTCGGCGACTAACTCTTACACTGCATTGATGCATCATGCAGACCATTCAGTCTGTAGGGTCGGCACAGCGCAATAAAGCACCCTGTGGCCATAAGATAATAACTCAGAATATAGGAAATACTGGTGATAAAGAAGAGCAGTAAAACTAATAATTCGCTCTGTTTTTTTAGGAAGGTCCCATAGGACTCATAGTCATGGTATTTTACTGACATATAGGGGCTTAAATACTATACCATATCCGACGTAAGGCCAAATAAAAAAAAAAGAGGGGTACCCGACCCTACCTAGCAAAACAGAGCCGACTGAGACATTTTTTCAAATATTTATAAATTAGTAATTTTGGGGCAATGTCAGAGTCGATAATCTATGACTGAACATAATTATTGACGAGTCAGTGCTGAAGTTTGAAAAGTAATCTTTTGGGCAATTTTCAGGCCAAAGTAAAAAAAAAGATATCTGACCTACTCTACCTAGATTTTCAGACCATGTAACATGAAACACACCATTTATTTATTGGCCTAATAAGCGCCCTCACCCTAATAAGCACCCCTCCGTTGGTGCATCTTTCACACAAGAAAACACTCAAATTATGACATTTTTGTAAAGGCGTTAAATTCTTAACTTTTAAAAGTTAGATAATTTCATAAACTCCCTTGCGCTTGATTATTACTTCAAGTATGGTAATTGCGCACCTTTGCTTATAGATTTCAAACCCCTGCTACCAACTACGCTTTACACTAGGACCAGTGCTTACCGTACCGTCGTGTTTAAGGTAGCTGTCTAGGATGAAAAACGGATCCACTGCGCATCTCATTGCACATACCAGAGGGCAGGGCAGCATATGTTCCTTTAGCCGGATAACATGTGCATAGCCTTATGCACGTATACAGGCATTTCTCTATCAATACAGTAGGGGGCAGTAGTAGGCCAGTAAATCAATATGCACTCTCCCAGCATAGGGCTCTTTCAACAGAACACTTTAAGTATAGGCCTCATGGCAAAATGATGAACAAAAACTAAAATAATGCACGGGACCCTATAGTAGTATAGTATGTATCGGAACGGGACTATAGTTAAGTACTGTTTATTACTCAATCGACCTGCAGCCAATCAGAGGCCTCCCTTTTGGCGGGAAATTCAAAAGCAGCCAATGAGAGGCCTCCCTTTTGGCGGGAAATTCAAATAGGTCACGTGACCGGAAGTGACCTACTTCCGGTCACGTGACCTTTGGGCGGGAAATTCAAATAGGTCACGTGACCGGAAGTGACCTACTTAAGAGGGTCACGTGACCACCATGTTGGCGGGAAATTCAAATAGGTCACGTGACGGGAAGTGACCTACTTAAGGGGGTCACGTGACTACTAGGTTGGCTTTCAAAATAAGTCACTTGAGATTTTGATGGATAAATAAATTTAAAAAAAGAAAAAAAAAGCAAGCTGAAAAAGCTTGCTAAAAAATAATTTAAAAATACGGCTCTTTTTTTCTAGGAGGGGGGGAGAGGGGCACTCTGGGGGGCACTCTTTAAGATGCATGGGGGGGGAGGGGGGGGAGGGGGGGGAGGGGCAGGGTTTTTTAAGAGTGAGACTCGCTTCTCTGCCTTCTCTAAAAGAGAGGGCAGAGAGGCGAGTCTACTTACAATGAAAGGTATCATGATCGCGTTTATGATGATGTGCATCTCTTGCTGGCTAGACTTTCAAGCAAATTTGCCAAAGTCCAGCCCGTTATTGAATGTCCGGCCTAGCCTGACCCTCAGTAGAACAGTCCTTGACCCATCTATTATAGTCTAGCAGCGCCTGACCCTTGTATGAGAGTAGTATTGGCGACATTGGCTGACTCTGATATTTACCTGTGTGTACGGAGAGAGGAGAGGGTTCACAGCCACAGCTCTCTTAAAGCAAAGCTTGCGCTTATAGAGCGCTACTAGTGGAGGTCTGGATAAGGAAGCTATGGCGGTTGTCTTCAAAAAAAATAAAAAATAGCCATGGCGCATGTCGATGTCGCTTAATTATGCTCATATCTCATGTCGATTTTAAGAATTGCTCATGTCACCTGTCACTATGTTTTTCAAGCTTCATGTCAAATGTCACTAGACCTCATGTCGAATGTCGATTCTAAGAAACAGATATGTCACCATCTCGAATTTAGCGGTCCACATTGCCGCTGCTGCTGCTGTTGCTGCTGCTGATTTGCTGTTGCTGCTGCTGTCGGTGCTGCTGCTTGTGCTGCTCGTGCAGCTGCTGCAGCTGCTGACAGCTGCTGCTGCTTGTACTGCTCGTGCAGCTGCTGCAGTTGCTGACGATGTCACGGATGCTGTTGACAGATGCTGCTGCTTGTGCTACTCGTGCAGCTGCTGCTGCTGCTGCTGCTGCCGCTGCTGACGATGTCACGGATGCTGCTGACAGATGCTGCTGCTTGTGCTGCTTGTGCAGCTGCTGCAGCAGCTGCTGCTTGTGCTGATCGTGCTGCTGCTGCAGCAGCTGCTGCTGACAGATGCTGCTGCTTGTGCTGCACGAGACCGAGTAGCCGCTATTACTAATGCTACTAATACTAGTATGAGAAAATACATTTAGTCAGTCGACTAAATCAAGGAGGTTTTCTGACTTCAGTGGATCGTTTAGCCATCGGCCACAGGCAAAACTTGAAACCATTTTATACATGGGACAATTGGCAGAGTCGAAACATGTTGGTACGACGGGGTCGATCATGTTCATCATCAGTTCAGGCAAAGGAAGTGTGTCGACAGCCCGCGAAAACTTCATGTCCGGATGTTTCAACACAACACTTTTTATCACACTCACACAGCTGCTTTGAAGAGTGAATCCTTGACCAAACTTGAGCTTTTCCAACACAGCTTTGGCCTCCTTCTGTGCAGTAAGGGATCTCTCTTTCGCGGTCATCGCAGTGCTGGCTAGCATGTCCTCAAAGTCTTTAACATAATGTTCCAACGGGCTACAAATGATGTACTCCAGATCATCGTCCGCATATGTCGTCTCCTCGCACCATACTTCTTTTGTTTCGAATTCCGTCATTTTCTGAACAATCTCCTCGTGAGTGCGTTGCATATATCGAAGCTTCTTCAAAGACCAGATAACTTGTATGCCGAACGCTGAAAAACCTGAAGGAATTTCACCACTACAGTCACGCCAACTATACGGAGCTAAGAAAAATAGCTCCAACAAAATTTTCTCCCTCTGTCCAAATGAAACTACTTCCGTTCCGATGAAGTTGAAGCATGCTTCTATCCATTGCTCCTTGGTGACGTCCTTCCAATGTTTCTTTACCTCACATGCATCATAGGGCACTGTTTCTCTTCTTGCTTCTAGTGGGAGTTGCTTTTTCTTTCTTGGACTCATTTGGAGAGTTTCGATGCTCTGTAGCGTCGACACTTCGATAAGAAAAGAAGCTGTAAAGGTAGAAATAACCCTCATAACATGCTGAGCGAGCGTGGAGTGGACGATGCTACGATGAATGAGAGCAGCGTTTCACTCCTTATGTACCCTGTCCTAGATAATCCTCTTAAACAGCTGAAAAGACTCTCTCAGTACAGAGTCTCTACTCAATTAAGTGATCTGTTAAGTAAGTTTTCACATGCTACTTGACTACTGCAGGGGGGTTTAGACTTAAGCAGCTTAGTGCACACACGTGTCTGTTAGAAAGCTACCTGCACACCTGTCTTCCTTTTTCACTAGTATTTACCCCTTGCCGACTAATAAGGCACCTATACACATGTCAGCCTCCTTATATACGTCATTCTTCCTCTCGAGAGGAAGAAGTGTGTCTCTTCGTTTTTTTTGTTTAAGAAGTGAGGGTCTTTAAGATCACGTGCCTGGAAGCGACTTGATGAAGCAAGTGACTAGAAGCGACGACGTCACATGCTTTTAATGAGGTGATCAGCTGTGACTGGCGGCGGCGGCGGCGGTGGCAGCGACGGTGGTGCTGGTGGTGGTGGTAGTAGACGTTACTGTGGTCAAAGGTGCTATGGTTTTTTTCCAACAGAAATCAGAGCTTTTATACAGAGAGAGTTTAATCCTATTTCCAACAGCACCCCAGCTGTCCAGCAGCCGCTCCGCTCCGTAAGAGCTTCTTAAGAGCTTAGATGACGAGGAGCGTGTCATCATCATCTTTGGTGGCCAGCTGAAAATGGTGTTTTTTCTTTATCCATTAGCCTTACCTCCTACCCCCTACCTGAGGACGACTCTCTCCCCCTTTAGCATTCATTGTAACAAACGTCAGAGGTCAGGTGAAAATCTGATTTTCATGCACAGCCTTAGTCAGCTGTCACTCCTATTGAACTAGCTAGCCGCCGCCGGCCAGTCTACTCACCCCAGCTGTCCAGCAGCCGCTCCGCTCCGTAAGAGCTTCTTAAGAGCTTAGATGCCGAGGGGTATGTCATCGCCATCTGTGGTGGCCAGCTGAAAATGGTGTTTTTTTTTCCTTATCCATTAGCCTTACCTCCTACCCCCTACCTGAGGACAACTCTCTCCCCCTTTGGCATTCATTGTAACAAACGTCAGAGGTCAGGTGAAAATCGGATTTTCATGCACAGCCTTAGTCAGCTGTCACCCCTATTGAACTAGCCGGCCGCCGCCGGCCAGTCTACTCACCACGGCAGGAGGCGGTGATTTTTTTTTGTTTTACACTTAAGTCGCTCACCACATGCACACGACTCTACTCACAGACAGACACTCCCGTCTTAGGGGGTCCTGCTTCACACTACACGCCTCCTGTAGTTTTTTTGTATACACACTCTAAGCTCATGACTGCTTAATCCTTTATACAGCTAATGCGCGTTGAATTAGTACAGTCGGTACACCGCCCGCTCATGGCAGTCCATCTCTCAAAAAAAAAAGAGGGAGGGGGGAAAGAGATCCAGCTGAAAACGTCATGACTTATGTCTTTTGTTTCTCTTTGGGAATGTCCGCCGGTCAGCTGGCGGCAGCAACTGCTTAATCCTTTATACAGCTAACGCACGTTGAATTGCTGAACAAGGCAGTAAGTAGCTTAGCTCGTGTCAGTCGATCTCTCAAAGGGGAGGGGGAAAGGGATCCAGCTGAAAACATCATGCCTTATGACTTTTTGTTTCTCTTTGTGAATGGTCACCGGTCAGCCGGCGGGCAGCTGAAGAGAGCTGTAAGTAGCTTAGCTCTAGAAGCGAGAAGGCGTATATAAGAGGCCTGGAAACATCCGTTCACTCACTCAGTCTTTTGCTGCTCTCTACAGGCACCACCATGAGCAAAACACAACAACTACTGTCGTCCAAGGATCTAATCGAGTTCAAGAACAAGAAGAATACGCAGAACGGTGATCGTTTACTGTCAGCGTCTCCTCTTGCTACTGAAATTGAGACTACCGCCGCAACCGCTTGGTCTTATCACCCTCCCGCTGTAGCGAGCGCACACAGCAGTAGTAGCGACGTTGTTACACTCGCGACGGTTGTTGCTGCTGAGCACACTGCTGCCGCTACTGCTGCGCCTGCTGCGGCTGCTAGTGATCCTCGTGCTGCTAGTGCTGCTGCTACTGCTGCTGCTGCTGCTGTTGCTGCTGCCGCGCCTGTTACTGCTGTGCCTGCTGCTGCTGCTGCTGCTGCTGCTGCCACGCCTGTTACTGCGGCGCTTGCTGAGGCGGCTGTGCCTGCTGCTGCTGTGCCTGCTACTGCTGCGCCTGCTACTGCTGCACTTGCTAGCGCTGCGCTTGCTCCTGCTGCTGCTGCTGCTGCTGCTGCTGCTACTGCTGCTGCGCCTGCTACTGCTGCTGCTGCTACACCTCTTGCTGCGACTACCGCTACTAGTACTGACACGCAGTACGTTGCACAGAACTTCTCCACCGCTTCATCAACCGACGCCATCAACGCTGCTCGCGCTGAGACTTACAGCTATTCGGACACTCAGCCCCAGCAGCGCGTAGTAGACATACATGTCCTAAAGCAACAGGGTGAAACAGAGAACGACGCTGACGACGAGGCGTACGAGGAACCCGAAGGGTCACGGGCGCACAGTCCGTTTTTCGACCTCATTTCCACTGGTAGTGCGTCCGGTCCGTGGCGCCTGCCCTCACCAATACCTTACGAAGTCATGTGGTTGCCCTGTTCCGACAACGAGGCGTCTGATACCAGCGCAGACGCTGCTCCTGTTATTGGTTCTGCTGCAGTAGTACCTGTATCATCATACTTCAAAGCAGAGCCGTTAGGATACTTGTCAGACGCTATGCTACTGAAAATAAGTGGTAAGTTGCCGACATCAGATTACATACGGTTAGGTTCATTCCTTGAAGTGAACTTGAAGGATATGGGATATCTCAGTTGTGAGACAAGTGTCATAACTCAAGCTAGAGAAATGTTCACTACTTGGTACCAGAAAAGTTGTACTAGTAGGTGGAAGGACCTAGCCACCGCCTTGGAAGAATCTTACCGTATGGACCTCATCAAATTCTCACGTGAGTACATGGACAAGCATGACATGTGGGATGGCTTAGAGAGTGGAGACATGGAGTGGAAAGTGCAGAAATATTTCTCTCTTTTAGCTGAGCTCTGCCCTAGAGACTGGAAGACCATAGGGATCTACTTAGGGTTGACTTCTCATGAAGTAACTTCCATCTCTCAACCTGTGCCTTCTGACAGGACTGTGAAGAACCCTGTGTATGAAGTGCTGAAAGCTTGGAAGTACAACGAGACGTCTGAGCCTATGGCTCTGATGAAAGTGTTGGAAGACTACATGGGACGCGGCGACGTCGCAATGTATGTTCAAGGGTTGTATGCAGCTGTACCCAAAGAAATAAAAGTGAGCTGTGACACTCCAGTGTTGACGACTCTCGTCTGATCCCTGCAGTAAGATGGACATCTGTTGAAATCGATCCTACACTACAGACGTCTTTCACTATGCTAATAGCATCGTGTGGTAAGAGGCGTCTAGTATTCGAAGTGATAAACAACGTTTATTTTTTTAATATTTGGTAAATAAGTGAAAAAACAAAAAAAAGAAAAACATGCCGCAGGACGTTTGCGAAAAGTGTTTCAAAATTTTTAAAAGACCGTACAATCACGAGTGACCCGTAGAAAAATGAAGAACGATACCTAAGTTTTGCCCTCTATGCAGCGATGTCGGCTAGCGTCGCATACGACTTTCCGGGGTAGGAAGGGCAGCGTACGTCAGAGAATCCGACGCAGATTCCGACCCCTTGTTAGACCGAGTTTAAAAATCACATAAACGAGAACGTCAAAGTCATCGAGAAAGCTGTGCTAGAAGTTTACCGACCAACCTTAGCGAAGTTACATGTAGCGATAGGTGAAGCTCTCCTGCTAGAGGAAGCGACATTCACCCCTTCTCCAGGCGGCTTCGCTGCAGCTCACACCAGACAACCGTTAGTTCAACTGAAGAAGCGGCTTCTGAGATACATCCGTCAAGCTCCAGTCGTACGCTTCAACTCGGAGAGTTACGACTTGAACCTGATCAAAAAATACGCCTTCACTCGTTATTTGCCTCCGGAGACCGAAGAAACCAACAATTCAGCGTCATAAAGAGAAGCAATCAATAGTTGACGTAGTAGTCAACTTTTTTAGCACTTGGTTACAGCTACGCGAATTATTTGCGAGCTTTCACTACAACCGAAGAGAAAGGTTGCTTTACTTACGAATGGATGACGTATACCAAGAAACTAGTAAACAAAAAACCCCTGCCACCGAGATCGACTTTTGACAGCGACCTGACGGGCGTCAAAATGGCCGAAATCCGACTACGCCACATGTCAGAAAGTTTAGTATGACAAGAAGAAGCAAACTATGACAGATTACTCGATCCACTACAACAACGAAGACGTCAAATCTTTCATAGAAGCTTTTTGAAAAAATCACGCTATTTTTTTCCAACATAGCAGCATTGTCATGTTG
This sequence comes from Harmothoe impar, assembly GCA_947462335.1. NCBI lineage: Eukaryota > Metazoa > Annelida > Polychaeta > Phyllodocida > Polynoidae > Harmothoe > Harmothoe impar. Next base: position 93,918 of record CANHQG010000108.1, read on the forward strand.
AAAGACGCCATCTCTCTCGCCAGTTTGACTTTACAAGACCTCTTCCAAAAAACCTATAAGCTGTGTTCACAACGTTCCCTCCGTTCGACGCCGTCCTCCACGCTCTGATCAAAGAAAATGTAGTCAGTGGTCCTTCCATCATCTTCCATAGATTTCACGAGAAAGAGTGTATAGGTGTCTTATAAGTCGGCAGAGGGTGAATACTAGTGAAAAAAAAGGAAGGCGCGTGTGCAAGTAGCTTTTTCTAACAGACATGTGTGTGAACTAAGCTGCTTAAGTCTAAACCCACCTGCGGTAGAAGCTCTGTACTTAGAGAGTCTTTTCAGCCGTTTAAGAGGCTTATCTAGGACAGGGTACATAAGGAGTGAAACGCCCCTGTCACCAGTCACACTTTCTCCACCCGCCCTTCATCTTCGTAGCATCGTCCACTCTACGCTCGCTCAGCACGTTACGATGGTTAGTTCTGCTATTTTCTTTGTTTATGAAAGTGTTGACGCTACAGAGCATCGAAACCCTCTCGAAATGAGTCCAAGAAAGAAAAAGCAACTCCCACTTGAAGCAAGAAGAGAAACGGTGCCCTATGATGCATGTGAGGTAAAGAAACATTGGAAGGACGTCACCAAGGAGCAATGGATAGAAGCATGCTTCAACTTCATCGGAACAGTAGTTTCATTTGGACAGAGGGAGAAGATTTTGTTAGAGTTATTTTTCTTAGCTCCGTATACTTGGCCTGACTGTGGTGAAATTCCTTCAAGTTTGTCAGTCTTCGCCATACAAGTTATCAACTCCTTGAAGGAGCTTCGATATATGCAAGGCACTCAGGAGGAGATTGTCAAGAAAATGACGGAATTCGAAACAGGCGAAGACACAATATGGTGCGAGGAGACGACATATGCGGACGATGATCTGGAGTCCATCATTTGTAGTCCGTTGGAACATTATGTTAAAGACTTTGAGGACATGCTAGACAGCACTGAGATGAACCCGAAAGAGAGATCCCTTACTGCACAGAAAGAGGCCGAAGCTGTGTTGGAAAAGCACAAGTTTGGTCAAGGATTCACTCTTCAAAGCAGCTGTGTGAGTGTGATAAAAAGTCTTGTGTTGAAACATTCAGACATGAAGTTTTCGCGTGCTGTCGACACACTTCCTTTGCCTGAACTGATGATGAACATGATCGACCCTATGGTACCAACACGTTTCGAGTCTGCCAATTGTCCCATGTATAAAATGGTTTCAAGTTTTGCCCGTGGCCGATGGCTAAACGATCCACTGAAGTCAGAAAACCTCCTTGATTTAATCAATTGACTAAATGTATTTTCTCATACTAGTATTAGTAGCATTAGTAATAGCGGCTACTCAGTCTCGTGCAGCACAAGCAGCAGTATCTGTCAGCGGCATCCGTGACATCGTCAGCAGCAGCAGCAGCAGCTGCACAAGCAAAAGACAAACACCGTAGTCTCCTCATCCAGACCTCCGCTAGTAGCGCTCTATAAGCGCAAGCAGTAGCTGTGAACCCCCTCCTCCCGCCGTACACACGGGTAAATATCAGAGTCGGCCAATGTCGCCAATACTACTCTCATACAAGGGTCAGGCGCTGCTGACCTATAATAGATGAGTCAAGGACTATTCTACTGAGGGTCGGGCTACGCCGGAAATTCAATAACAAGCTGGACTTTGGCAAATTTGCTTGAAAGTCTGGCCAGCAAGAGTCCGGCATACTCTCCCAAGAGTTCAGCATTGCCAGACTACGGCATGAGGATCCCGCATGGTCAGACTTTCAAAAGCAAGTTTGCCAAACTCCAGCTTTTTATTGAATGTCCGGCGTAGCCTGACCCTCACTAGAATAGCCCTTGACCCATCTATTATAGGCCAGCCGTGCCTGACCTTTGTCTGAAGGTAGAATTAGCGCTATTGGGTGCCTCTGATGTTTGCCTGTGTGTAGTCAAACCTCGCCTGAGAGAGACATACTTCAGAAAGAAAAGAAAGCGGCGTGAGAAGGTGACGGGATCCCAAGTGTCAACCCTAAGACTTACATTTGCTACGATCAAATCAGCGGCACCGGTGAAAGAAAATCTCAAAAAAAAGTGTACAGAAGTAGTCGTCTTCTTAAAATGTTTTCGAAAACGAAAAACTCTCCTTGCGGTAAATATAAATTTCAAAAGTGGTACGAACCAAAAATGGCCACTTACACCATAGAGAAAGATGACGTGCGCTACTTGTATTATAAGCGTCGCGTGCATTCTAACGGTGTGACAACGAGTCCTTTAAAATATGAAAAAAGTGTGTTATTGATTGATTGAGCGCATCTTTTCAAAAATAGAGTGTTATTAGAATTGAAAAAAATAAAATAAAAAAATAAAATAAAATTATTGTTGTGTTTATTTTCATACGTCTTCTTTTATTAGTAAGTAAAACAAATATAACAATTAACTAGCGTGTCCTCTTAAAGTGACACTTCCTCCGGTCGCTGCTGAATCGTCTAATTAAGGTATGTGTCGTCGTCACTTCTAGTCACGTGACTCATCAGGTCACTTCCGGTCGCGTGATCCTAAAATCGATCACTTCCTAAACAAAATTAAATTAAGAGACACATTTCTTCATGACCCAACCAATCAGAGGTCTCCATTTGACCAGAAGTAGGCCCCTCATTTGCATAAATGGGTCACTTCCGGTGTACCAGCCAATCAGAAGCCTCTAACTAAGTCAAGGTCGCTTGACGTCACTTCCGGTATGCCCTTATATGTACATGTGAAGGTCACATGACGTCACTTCCGGTATGCCCTTATATGGGCGTGTGACGTCACATGACGTCACTTCCGGTATGCCCTTATATGGGCGTGTGACGTCACTTCCGGTCAAATGGAAGCCTCTGATTGGCTGAGTCATGACCTTGACCTCTAACTAGGTCAAGGTCACGTGACGTCACTTCCGGTATGCCCTTATATGGGCATGTGACGTCACTTCCGGTCAAATGGAGGCCTCTGATTGGCTGCATGTCGATTGAGTAATAAACAGTACTTAACTATAGTCCCGTTCCGATACATACTTTACTACTCCCTATGTTGAAATAACTTCGATTAATTTGGAAATGATGGTATGGATATTTTGTGGGAGTTTAAGCATAATTCAAAAACTTTTACTACTATTGCTCATTGATCAAACCTATTTTCCCTCTTTGATCTTAGGGAAATACTTTTAATTTTCAAAATTCTATATCTAAAAAAGTAGCCTGGGACCACCCATATTTCTTTTTGCTATTGGGTTGAGAATTATGCAAAGAACCTGGAGAAACGTTTTGGTGGAAATTCAAAAACTTTTGATCCATTCTAGACAGCCACCTTAAGCACTCCGGCACTTATAACTTTGAATGGCTGTTTACCCCCGGCGCTTATTCAAGATCCATTTTTAATGATTAAGACTTATTTGAAGACCCCCATACCCCCGGCGCTTATCCAATACCCGGCGCTTACCCAGTGAACAATCAAGTTTCTAAACGTTCAAAAACGTACTCTGGAGGTTCTTGACGTTCATAAATCAAAGTTAAAAAACGTAAAACGTTGACGCTTTCTGCCGTTTTTTAACGTCAAATTGAACGTCTTTTTAAACGTTTTTTAGTGTTTAAAAACATTAAGAGTTTGTCTGAACGTTTTCTTATGTTAGTTTATACTGTTTATTAACGTTCACATCTGTAGCTTTCTGACCTTCGATACATTATATATGGCCCTATTATTTATTGGTCTAAAATATAGAAACTATATGACAGGTGTTGGTTAGGTTATCAAATCGGTAATTCTCTTTATTTTTCCAATTGGCTAAACCAACTGATTTTTTTCCATGTCCAAATGGCTGCCATGTCCAATTTGGTTCCATGTCCATTGAATACATTTTAGTACCATATTTCTAGTACACAGAATGCTTCAAGACACTTTATTTACAACCAATGAGTAATGTTCTACTCTGGGTACGTTACATAGAAACATCCACAGCCCTGTGGATATAAGTAAATCATATTACCACAAAATGGGTATTTGTATCTTTCCAACTGCTTGCATTAATATATATTCAGTTCATTAGGTCATTTTTTTGTTTAGCCTAATCTAGATACAATGTTTGATGTTGGAATGTATTAAGTAACTAGGATTCAATGTTTAAGGATAGAGAAAACTCACACCATAGGTGTGGTGGCCGGCTTCTTTCAAGGGTTCTGGATCAAATACATATTTAATGATTTATGCACTAACTATCCTAAAGTGTGGAGAAGTCATGATGCATGAATGCATCACAGGGTTAATATTAAAAGATTCATGATGCATAAATGAATCGCTGTTCACTTGAATCACCATGCTGACCAAGGGTTAGTATAGACAAGTCATGATGCAGTAATGCATCACTCTTTACTTGAAGCACCATGCTGTCCTTAAAGGGAGAGTATAACAAAAGTCATGATGCATAAATGCTTTACTGTTCACTTGAAGCACTATGCTGTCATTAAAGGGTTAGTATAGACAACGCATGATGCAGGAATGCACCACTCTTCACTTGAATCACCATGCTGTCCTTAAAGGGTTAGTATAAAAAAAAGTCATGATGCAGGAATGCATCGCTGTTCACTTGAAGCACCATGCTGTCCATAAAGGGTCAATTTAAAAAAGTCATGATGCATAAATGAATCGCTGTTCACTTGAATCACCATGCTGACCAAGGGTTAGTATAGACAAGTCATGATGCAGTAATGCATCACTCTTTACTTGAAGCACCATGCTGTCCTTAAAGGGAGAGTATAACAAAAGTCATGATGCATAAATGCTTTACTGTTCACTTGAAGCACTATGCTGTCATTAAAGGGTTAGTATAGACAACGCATGATGCAGGAATGCACCACTCTTCACTTGAATCACCATGCTGTCCTTAAAGGGTTAGTATAAAAAAAAGTCATGATGCAGGAATGCATCGCTGTTCACTTGAAGCACCATGCTGTCCATAAAGGGTCAATTTAAAAAAGTCATGATGCATAAATGAATCGCTGTTCACTTGAATCACCATGCTGACCAAGGGTTAGTATAGACAAGTCATGATGCAGTAATGCATCACTCTTTACTTGAAGCACCATGCTGTCCTTAAAGGGAGAGTATAACAAAAGTCATGATGCATAAATGCTTTACTGTTCACTTGAAGCACTATGCTGTCATTAAAGGGTTAGTATAGACAACGCATGATGCAGGAATGCACCACTCTTCACTTGAATCACCATGCTGTCCTTAAAGGGTTAGTATAAAAAAAAGTCATGATGCAGGAATGCATCGCTGTTCACTTGAAGCACCATGCTGTCCATAAAGGGTCAATTTAAAAAAGTCATGATGCATAAATGAATAGCTGTTCACTTGAGGCAATATGCTGTCCTTAAAGGGCTAGCATAAAGAAGTCATGATGCAGGAATGCATCACTCTTCACTTGCAGCACCATGCTGTCCTTAAAGGGTTAGTATAAAGTCATGATGCATAAATGAATCGCTGTTCACTTGACGCACTATGCTGTCCTTAAAGGGCTATTATAAAAAAGTCATGATGTAGGAATGCATCACTGTTCACTTGAAGCACCATGCTGTCCATAAAGGGTTTATATTTAAAAAAATTCATGATGCATGAATGAATCGCTGTTCACTTGAATCACCATGTTGACCTTAAAGGGTTAGTATAGACAAGTCATGATGCAGGAATGCATCACTCTTCACTTTAATCACTATGATATCCTTAAAGGGTTAGTATAGACAAGTCATGATGCATAAATGCATCACTATTCACTTGAATCACTATGTTGTCCTTCTTAAAGGGTTAATATAGACAAGTCATGATGCAGGAATGCATCACTCTTCACTTGAAGCACCGTGCTGTCTCTAAAAGGAGAGTATAACAAAAGTCATGATGCATAAATGCTTCACTGTTCACTTGAAGCACTATGCTGTCCTTAAAGGGTCAATATAAAAAAGAGTCATGATGCATAAATGAATCACTGTTCACTCGAAGCAATATGCTGTCCGTAAAGGGCTAGCATAAAGAAGTTATGATGCAGGAATGCATCACCTTTCACTTGCAGCACCATGCTGTCCTTAAAGGGTTAGTATAAAAATTCATGATGCATAAATGAATCGCTGGTCACTTGAAGCACCATGCTGTCCTTAAAGGGTTATCATAAAGAAGTCATGACGTAGGAATGCATCACTGTTCACTTGAAGCACCATGCTGTCCATAAAGGGTTAATATCAAAAATAAAAAAGTCATGATGCATAAATGAATCGCTGTTCACTTGAAGCACCATGCTGTACCTAAAGGGTTAGCGTACTCTACAAAATAATGATGTAGCAGGGTTACACTCATGTAGCATGACGACAAATGGAATTCAGCATAATAATACACCATGTTGACCTTAAATTAAGGCTTAATAGATTAATACAGGGTAGAATTGTTCGCCATGGCTGCATTTATGCATCATGACAGCAAAGGGAGTGAATTCCTTCAAGCATCATGTCGACTGTACCCGCCCTCCACACACTGGGACATATATACATGTACTACAATTGTGGCAGTGTGAGGCCGCTATGCTTTCAGAAAGCTGATCGTTACCCCACCACCAGGGCGCCGAGGTGTGCAACTATGTGTATATCACGGCTTGTGAGAAGGACTCACCGGCCAATAATTACCCTTTGGCGGGCGCTTGGCTGTAGTATAGTATGGGAGAGATGCCGCGGTTATTATAGCCAAACCCGGCGCCAGGTGAGAGCTGATAATTACCCCCACCCGCCTTGTACACAGTTGGCAGTGTGTGGCTGCTGCAGTGTGGAGGGGGGGGGGGGGCGTGTGAACAACATCGTACCATTGAAAGCTCAGTAGACCGGAATGAGCAGTGCATTCTGGGTTCCTGACGTGTGAACAACATATAGACTCATTGCAGGTAAGGTGTACTGCGTAAAATTTATAATAGCTACTAGACCCGGCTTTCTATTGACTGCAGTGTCGCTGCACTGTATGTGTGAGTGTTTGGAGTGGGGGGGGGGGGGGTATACGCTGCAGTGTGTGAGGGTAAGTGTGTGTGGGGGGGGGGGTGTACCATTGAAAGCTCAGTAGACCGGAATGAGCAGTGCATCCTGGGTGACGTGTGAGAAACATATAGGTTGGTTGCAGGTAAGGTCTAATGCGTAACAGGAACGGCTGAAGACGCAGCGCACGGAGCTGACGACGCAGGGTTCTGATCAGCGGACAGCGGAGTGCAGTGCTGAAGGGTGCTGGACTAGAGAGCATATGTATGTAGGGTGCAAAAAGCAAACGAGCCAATGCTAATCCTATGGACGCGCAACTCACGTTGAAACCTTACGGAAAAGTGAACTCCTTAACCATGGCCGGGGACTCCGTCGCCGGCCAATTAAAACATATTAAGAAATCAACACTTGCAGACAACTGAAATGGTCAGAGTCCCTCGGAAAAGTGTTCCCAATGACCCAAACTGCCACCTAGTGTGAAGAAAATCGAATAATTCATAATGTTAAAAAACCTTACTGTAACGTTCAAAAGGAACATTCGTGTTCTACCCCTCTGAAACATTGGCAAACATTCTGCGAACGTTTTTTGATGTTAGTTAACATTAAAAACAAATGTTTGCTTTTTATCCTTCCATGAACGTTCACAGAATGTTCTTTGATGTTAATAAACATTACAAATGAACGTTCTCTTTTCTAACTTCTATGAACGTTCACAAATGTTCTCTGAACGTTCCTTGTTTACTGGGTAAACGCGACGCTACGGTATTTGGGTTGCAGGGGTTCCCACACGTGTGCTCAAACGAGACCTGCGCCCTTTTGAGAAACATGTAACTAATTAAACGATCACGGTATTTCAGCAGTTACTTCAGAAAGGCTGATATATGTAAACCGTGATGCATCTTCTCCTATAAGTTATCAGAATAAAACAACCTTGAGGCATCATATTCTCCTATAAATAGTTAATCACCCTTTTCGCATGCCTGATCACACAATTAATCTAGTAATATTGTATGATAGCTGTAGGTCTAGGCAAGACCAAACCCCTCAATGGTAGGCACGGGCCTAATCGATTGGACTTATTTATAATTGCTCTCTTTCCGTGAATCCGGCTTGGATGTTCCCCTGACAAGTACCTGCGGTGTAACTGTGGCCATGGGACTAATCCGGGAAGGTTAAATATGTGGCATGCAGCCCATCGGTTGTTGTATATCTAAAATTAATGTATAAATGTGTGTGTGGATGTGTGTTGGATGCGAATTTATGGACCCTTACATGGGTAAAATCTGACTCGAGGCAGGGGTTTTAAAATAGTATATTCCTATGTATATATGTACATTGTATATGCGCAAAAGAGACGGAGCAACGTGCTGAAACATGAGAGTACCTGAATTACGCCGGGGGGGGGGGGGTACTCAAATTTATTTTGACACAGGTGTGCGGCTGAGCCTCTGACAAACCCTTACCCTTGGCTAGAGGGATTTTGGTAAAAAGGGCCTATATTTTCGAAAATTTCGCGGACATGCACCTCTTGATTAGAGCAATTTTGGTCAAAACTGCTTCTGTGTAGAGAAATTTGCCAGAAATTGGAGGGATTTTGGTCAAAAGTGACAGTTTTTGCCTCAATTTTGGTGAAAATTCGAAAAAGTGACCCTTGGCTAGAGGGATTTTAGTGAAAACAGACCCTTGGCTAGAGGGATTTTAGTGAAAACAGACCCTTGGCTAGAGGGATTTTGCTCAAAAACCACCCTTGCCAGCCGCACACCTGTGTACACAAACTATACCAAGTGCCCCCCCCCCCCCCGGGGAATGAGCGCCCCCTGCGCTTGTTAATGTAGATGGTACCAATTGCTCTGCACTTATTCAAGACCTGCGCTTTTTCGAGATACAAAAATGGCCTATATTTTCATACCCTCCTTCGTCCTGCGCTTATTCAAGCCACTACTCGTGGTACTACTGCAGTACCCATGTATATGCACGTTTATATCGAGGTAGACGTAGAGCCCTTTAGGGAGTGTTCATTTATTAGTTACAGGGGGGTGCAGAGGGGTCCCCCCTGAGGTCGGAAAGTCGCCGAAATTAAGGCCCCCAGGTCACAAGGTCGTTTTTTCCTATACACAATTTTGGGCAAAAGTCGCCAGGTCGCTTGACCCTTGACTCTTGAGGGGGGGGGGGGGGGCATATAATTTTCAGCCCCTTTTAAGCCAAAAAGCCTGCGTTACTATAGTTCAAAGGGGGGGGGGGATGGAGAAAATGTTGCCATCTTCGGCGTGGGGGTTGTGAAACGTTCTATACGCGCTCTCGAGGGGGAGGGGGGGGGCGTAAAACTTGTTCGTGTGAAATCATTCCACCCCCCTGTAAATAATAAATGAACACTCCCTTAACCCTTCAAGGGTTGCATACTGTGCATTAGTGCACCATATGTACCGTTTGTCGTCATGATGCATTATTTCAGCACTGGTGAGTGACTCACCAGGGCTGCATTCATGCATCATAATGACCCTTCACTGCATCAACCCCGGATCAACCCTGTATATGGATAGCATATTCTTTTATAATTTATTGGGTATCACGTAAACCTTTATAGGTGGTCATTTGTTTGATAATGGGAGGGTGCACAAGTTGTTATCTATATCAAGAGTACCGTACCTGGTACAAATGTATTCCTTCTAACACTTAGTGTGTCAAACTGGTTTGATTGTGATTTGTTTGAAAATTTGTTGAAAAGCGTGAAAAAGTCAATTTTCCCCAAATGGCCAATTTGGTGAATAAAAGATGGAAATCATGAAAAAGTCAAATTTCCCCCCAAAATATCGGCAAAATTTGTGTAAATTACAAACTTTTACTTTTTTTTTTTACAATTCTCTCTAAACGAATTGCTAACTTGGTGATAAATTTTCAAAAATTGAGGAAAAATCATACCCTGAAAATAGCTAATTTGGCGAGAACTAGTATCAATGAGACAGCAAGATGCCACTGTTTACCATTTGAATTTGCGAGTTCTTGAGTTATAGGCCTACCACATGATATTTATTTGGAGGGCGGGGGGGGGGGACTAAAAATGTCATTCGCTTACTAGGCTAAGCAGGGGTGGGCATATCTGAAAATCCTGGAGCCAATACAGGATTGCCTGTAGCCAGTGGTAGATCGACAATTGTCGGGGGGGGGGGGGGGTATTTTGATGCATTTTGGCACACAATATATTAAGGCTCACCTCCGAACTATGCTCTATGATTGGACCTGGAAACTTGTTTATTTTTTAGGAAAGGATTTAGGAAAAGTGGAAATTTAGACTTGCAAAATAGTGCATTCTGCTTCATTTTGGCCAAAAATATATCACAACTCAGAAATGTATTATATATATTATTTTAGGAAGATTTACAATCTAGGCCAATCTGTGTTATGAAGCCTGTCTTTAGTGGGAACATTTTGAAGACCTGAAATGGTGCATTCTGGCCAGAAATGTATCAAAATTAAGATCTGTATTAACCAGCCGTTGCTTTATTATTGGGGATGGAACTTTGCTTTTTGGATGGAAAGGTCTTAAGACAATTTTGAAATTCTTGACTTGAAATGGTGCAATGTGATGCATTTTGGCATATGTGGCATGTCTGCCACCCCACCTTAAAATATCACTAAAAGAGTTAAAGGTTCCTTTGCCAATCACATGTCACAGCAGTGCTAGAGGGGTTTGGGGGCATGCCCCCAAGAAAATTTTGAAAATCAAGAAGGCAAACCCAGTAAACAAATAACGTTATACACCATTTTATAATGTTATATAGCGTTATATGTTTTTCTAAGGCTCTTTAGTATGACATAATGTTATGTAAAGTTTAAAACGTTATTTGGATGTAAAATAATGCTTTTTTTGTCAGCTGGGAATGGTGAAGTTTGATGTATTTTGATCTTCTTGTCTGATGAAATTACAAGTCCCCCTCTACATAAATGTAAACAGAGTTCTCATTAGATCAAATCTAATACAAGAATGACAAATTTGGCGGGGGGAAATCTGAGGAGTTTGCATGCCTGAAATTACATCTCAGATCTGTATTCATCTCATACTCACGAAGCACAGATTTCTAATTTCTAAAGGAGATGCTGCTGTGGCCTATGTGTATGGTGTGTAGCATCCTTTCCTATTGGAAATAGCACATTTTTCAGAGGGAAATATCCTGGGAGATTATTGGAGGTCTAGACTTGAAGTGGTACAGTCTGGGGCATTTTGGCACACAATATATTAATTCTTTATTGTAGAACATTTTGAAAATCTTGCAGTAGGCTAACAGGTGCAGCCTTTTAAAATTGTAGGCCCAGCAACAATTAGGACAGGGATGGTCAGGGACAAGGGAAGGAAAGTCTGTGACAATGGAAGGTAACTAGTGAGATAAACATTAGGAAATGGGATTGGAAAATTTTGAAAATATTTATATCAAATAGTGTTTTCTGCTGCGATTTGAAAATGGATTGTAACTTTGGTTCTAGTTGGAATATTTTCAAAATTCTTTCAGTTTTAGAAAGCTTGAGACCAGGAGGAGAATCTGAGAGGCTTGTCGCCAATTTCAAGGCCAGTGTCGCCACTTTTTGGCGACATGGCGACAGCTGCCCAGCCCTGACTAAGTGTGTCAATTGTCAAATAACCACG